>JANRGW010003621.1:0-10788 GCA_024733675.1 Psilopsiagon aymara
CAATACTCCAAGTGAGGTCTCACAAGAGCAGAGTAGAGGGGCAGGATCACCTCCCTTGACCTGCTGGTCACACTCCTGATGCAGCCCTGGATACGGTTGGCTTTTTGGGATGCAAGTGCACACTGCCCACTTTTGTTCATTTTTCCATCAACCAACACCCCAAGTCCTTCTCCGCTGAGCTGCTCTGAATCTCTTCTCTGCCCAACCTGTAGCTGTGCCTGGGATTCAAAAGGGTCTCTCAAGGAATAATTTTTAATACTTTCTGACCCAGTTATTATGTCTGCTTGTATTCCTCTGATTAACCCTATGGTTTTGCAGCCAGTTTTCAAATCAGTCATCCCCTGAAGACCAATTTGCCAGCCATAAACTCTTCTAATAGAAAATCCCAATTCAGTAGTGTTGCAATACCAAAATGAATACAATGAAGGAAGTGAAGATAACTTTGCAAAGAATCCCACATTTCCAAAAGTGTACTTCATCACTGTTACCCACAGCTTCTAGGATCTGACTGTTAAAAAACATTGTTTCCTTTTAAATATTTTCGGGTATTTACTCCAAATGAATTAGAAAACCAGAAATTTCTCTTTTCAGTTTTTCTTCAATGTGCTAAGATTTGTTTATAACTCATTCATAACCATGATCTCTGTGTACATAATACAGAAAAAGATAAATAAGACCTTGTTTTCAGCCATAAATATATATAAATTGTTAATTATTAATTCCAAAAGGTAGTCTTTCAGTGCTGTAAGTTTAAAAATATATTTGAAACTGAAACATGTACTTTATAGAATTACAGTCCTTTGGAAAAATATACTGACTTTTTATTTTTATAAGATACTTAATATTTTAATTAAAGCAATGACATAATATCATCTTTGTCTAAATGGGAGCACTGGGCTGCAAAAAAATGAATTAGAAGACCATAGAATTACCATAGGGATTTATGTCAGGTATTCTTTTTGGGCTGATTTTTCATCTGCAAAAGAAAAGAAAATAGAAATACTTCTGTATTGGTGAATTGCTTAGGATAAATAAAACAAAGGGAGTGGATATAATATAAAACAAACATCAGAATTTTTTCCTAAGTTATAAATCAAATTGAGACATAGGATAAATAAAAGCACTTTAAAATATTTCTTTTCAGCACTTCAACATGTTGCACTTCTTTGTTTTGTGTTGTGGTAATCTGCAATATATAGCAATCTTATAATTTCTAGTAAGCTGTAAATATCTAGATTCTAGGGGGTTTGTTTTTTGTTTTTCTAGTTCAGGTAGAACTTTAAAACTACCCCTCAAGTTTATTTCTCCCTTATCTTTTTTACATTCCTAATATGCAAATAGGAAAAAATTTAAAGAGTTCTCATTTATTATGAGTCCCCATTTATTGCGTTCAGTTTTTATGAATTCTGGCACAGAGTTGCAAAAACTCTCCAGCCAGAATGATTAGAAAGAATCCTGAATAATGCTAATACTCTGTCAGTGGATGTCATCCATAATTTCTTACTCTTGAAGTAAACTTTATATATCCTGGCTGTGCCCCTGAATGTTTTTCATTTGGAGCTTTGACTTCTCAGCTATTTGAATAGCAGATATAAGGGTTATTTTCCAGCAAACTGAAAGGTCTATATGAGCTATAAAGAACCTATGTATCCTAACAACCCCTGTGAAGTATTATAAGACACAAAACAACCCCCCATCAGGTAATTAGGTTATCAAGGTGAGTCAGCAGCCAGCTGAGCATTATGTAATTTGTTTGTTTATTTTCAGCAATGGCAGTAAAAGAAATTGATCTCATCCTTGTTTCAGGAAGCAACTAAAGCTCTATTTACTCACACTAAAACCAGTACTCAAGAAATCCTGCTTGCTGTCTTGCTCTTTGTTAGCCATTAAATGATTTTACTAATCTTGCCTGCAATGAAGAAGTGAAAAGTGAATCAATTCCCTCTTTATTATATCCTGAATACTTAAAACTAAAATAAATTAATAAATAATTATGAAAACTCATAAAGCTCACCAAATAAACAACTGCTAAAGAAATAGTACTTCAGTTGAAATAACACATAGAAGTGAATTTCTGTAGAATATAGAACACAATGCCTCATTTGTCCAAAAGGTCTACTGACACTAGTAATGTACTATAAAATTGCCCTGATATTCCTAATATTCTTTAAAAATGAGCATTTCCTTTATAATTATAAAATACAAAAATAAAAGAAAAAAAACCAACACTGCACAAAAATCCAACCAACCCCCCCAAAATGCCAGACAGGCTCAGGTATTTGTAGCTCATACATAGAAAGGGTTAATTTTATTCCAGAGCTTGCTAAATTTTTAATAGTTGACATTTTGACAACTAAAGATGATCATGCAGTTATGTCACTAACGTATAAATTCTTCCAAAAGTTTAATAATTTTATTCTTATTGCTTGCTTCTACTGCTGTCATATTTGTGTGTGCTTACCATAAAGTTCCTGTAAAAAGTGAATCATCTACTGTTCATTGTGAATGGCCACTTCAGTTTTTTCTGCTATGCCATGCTACAATGTCAAGTCCCCCCCTCCTATTACCTTACATAAATCTTGTCTTCAGTATACCTTAGATGCTTACTCAAATAATCCATCAGCACTTATACAAGGCCAGCCCATCACCCTAACGTGAAGCTGAACATCTCCCAAAGAGGCTTACACTTCATATGTGAACAACAGAAGTTGGAGATGTAACTGTAGTCTATTTCAGGGCTTTCAGTTCTTGCTCTAGTGGTACAATTCAATGATTTGGCTCGTCATCTGCTAGTCATAGTACCTCCAATGTACATCTGCTTCTTCAAAATACGTCTTGACGGAAGATTCACCCTTTATTTAAGCGAAAACCAAATAAAAGTTTTGGCATGCAATTAACCAAATTGAAAGATGAAGTGTTCTATAAATCACCCATCAACTTGAATCAAAAGATTACTAGCAGTGTTTTTCCTTATACATAATTAAAGTCATACATATCCTCTTAGATGGGTTTCCTACCACGTGTTTTCACCTTTTTCATCTGTCTTTCAACATCTCACTGAAATTACATATGTGGAAAACTTCTTACCCTCATCATTATTTGTTTCTTTTTAAAGCTCCAGTTGCAAACAGCTGGTTAGTTAATTGGAGAAAGCATATAAGGAGTTTATCATATTTGGAATTCATGCCCTACCAGCAAATACACCTCATGTTGCAAAGACTGCTATGGGACTGCTTCTAATTTTATTTTGTTTTATTTAACTTGGACAAAAATTTTAAACTGCCTTTCAAGCATGCATGACTGTAGCACAAGTGACATTAATAGGTCACTTCATACACCTGGCCTACACTTAGAACTTTGTGTAAATATGTAAATATGAACATTTTATTCGTATTCTTGTGAGTGGTCTTTTCTTTTGTGGGCACAGTACAAGATGCATCAGTTGATAATGCTTTCAGTAGAATTAAGGAATTACTAATTCTATCAAATATGTTCACCGGATACAGTCATGGTCAACCAGGTTTATGAAACAAAATAAGCTGAAAGAAATCAAACAGTGGTAAAAGATACTGTAAGGGAATGGAAGGAGAAGAGAAACTTGGCTTAATTAAACTACTAAATGAAATCTAAGAGTTGTATGACACACAGAGGTAAGACAATCATTTAACTCAAAATAAAACAGCACTAAAACCAATCAAACAAAATCTTGGCTGCTTTTAACATCGAAGTGTCTGCTTTTATGGAAAGGATAATAGTTTTTAATGCCAGATCAAGGAGCTAGATTCAGTGAATTAAGCTATCCCTTCCAGGTTTGAGTTACCAAATGGAGACTCTGTAGACATTTGAAACTATTGAATAAAATCACACTGGATATGTGTATTTAACCATCACTGTATAGCAAGGACAATAATCAGTTTTATATACCATGTGGAAATTCTAAGAATATTTTAAATCATGGCTTAAGCTGTAAGTTACAATAGTATCTATGTGGAGAACTTAGGTAGGAGATGCATCAGAAATGCATACACTTTTGACAGCTCTCTACAATGAATTCCAAACAAACCAAGCATATTAAATAAGCTTCAACTGAGAGAGGATTTTTTAGAATGCATTCTATGAACACCTTCAAATCTTTCGTTGAGGAATGCACCTTTTCAATTTGCTTCATTTTGCTTTATGTTTACTATGTACAGAAAGTTAAAGAGGCAAGTCAACAAGATATGTAATGATTTTATGAGCAGAACCATAAAGAAGGTCTGCAGGGGAAACAGTCATCTCAGTAAGTTTACAGTGCTAAAATTATTTTTTTGCTAAAATTATTCAAAATGCTGAGCAATGCATTATTAACTGTATTCAGCTGGGTGCTCCATAAAAACATTCTTCTAGTAGAAATAATGTTACCCACAACACACCAGTCTATCAATTGCAACCAGCTTTTTTGAATTGTTATATGATTTGGGAAACATGGATCCATGCTGCAGTGAGTGAGCTATTTTCTCTTTTTATGGGTTTGCTGAAAAATGACTGTGTGAAAAATACATGTGGAAATAAATTGAGTCATAATGGCCTAATCTGATGGGGACATCAAGACACCCAAAAATGCTATGGAAGAAGACAAGGCTAGAATACACCATTCTGCTAAATCTTCAAAATATTAATGAAGGTCGGAGAATCTCAATTTAGGTTTTACTGGAATACCAAATACATTGAAGTTATTTGCATAGTAGTCTTTTGCTTGAAATTATAAAGCACGTCTAGCTCGTTCAGGTCCTGTTCCACCTCCTTTGATCTTTATAGGAAAGGCAAAACTGTTGTCAAATAAGGTATCCTTGGGAAACTTCATTTTCTGCTTGTTTTCATCCTGTCAAAAGAGCTTTCTATCACCTTCCAGGATCAGAACTTTCATCTATCCTTCTGATCTAAGCAGAACAGATATGTCTAACAGGCTGGATCTTGAAAGAGAGCACTGGACAAAGGATTCAGGTGAAACTGGATGTCTATTAAAGGAAATAAACTGGAACTGGAAAAAAAGGCATCATAGACTTGTGCAACTGATGTTCCCAAGTAGGTATATATGATACCAGGGAGATTTTTTTAATATATATATATATATGTATTAAAACCAAAACCAAAATACAACCAAACACAACAACCAAAAAATGCCCCACTCAGGAAGATGATGAACATGCACCAGATTCTTTTCATATAATCTTTTCCTTTATATGTTCTTTCTCTTTCATGTGAAATAATAGACATACCTTTGTTTTGAAGATACTGATACACATTTTTCATAGAAACATAGAATGCTTTGAGTTGGAAAGGACCTTAAAGGCCATCCGGTTCCAACCCCTCTGCCACAGGCAGGAACACTTTCCACTAGATGAGGTCGCTCAAAACCCTATCCAACCTGGCCTTGAACACTTCCAGAGAGCGGGTATCTTCTCGGCAACCTGCTCCAGCCTCTTGCCACAATCACAGTAAAAATTTTTTCCTAATATCTAACCTAAACCTACCCTACTTCCTTTTAAAGCCATTACCACTTGTCCTATCACAACATGCCCCTGTAAAAAAAAGTTCCTCTCCAGATTTCTTGTAAATCACCTCCAGGAACTGGAAGGCTGCTCTAAGGTCTCCCCTGAACCTTCTCTTCTCCAGGGTGAATAGCCCCAATTCTGAGACTATCTTCACAGCCGAGCTGCTCCAGCCCTCTTTGTGGCCCCCCTCTCTGGACTCACTCCAACAGATCCATATCCTTCTTGTATTGGAGGTCCCAAAGCCAGACACAGTATTCCAAGACTCACAAGAGCACAGAAGAAGGGGAAAATCACATTCCTCAACATGTTGACTGCTGTCCTTTTGAAGCAGCACAGCATTCAGTTGGCTTTCTGGGATGCACACTGTCTACTCATGTTGAGCTTCCTGTCAACCAACACACTCAATTGTTTCACCTCTGGGCTGCTCTCAACCCATTCTCCTCCCAACCTGTACTTGTGCTTGAGATTGCCCCAATCAGGTACAGGACCTTGCACTTGGCTTTCTTGAACTTTGTGAGGTTTACACAGGCCACCTCTCAAGTCTGTCAAGGTCCCTCTGGATGAGTTGTGGTTTAAGGCCAGCCAGCAACCCAGAACCATGCAGCCGCTCTCTCACTCCCCTCCCCCTTCCTCCCCCTGCTCCCAGAGGGATGGGGAGGAGAATCGAAAGAATGCAATTCCAAAGGATTGAGGGAAGAACAGTCCAGTAATAAGGTATAACACAAAACCACTGCTGCTACCGCCAATAATAATAATGATAATGGAAATAACAACGAAGAGAATACAACCCTTCACTACCTACTCACTGATACCCAGCTGAACCGAGCAGTGATGGGCATGACGTGCTGCGGTATGGAGCACCTCTTTGGCTAGTTTGGGTCGGGTGTCCTGTCTCTGCTTCCTCCCGGCTTCCCCTCCTCCCTGGCAGAACATGAGACTCAGAAAGTCCTTGGTCAGAGTAAACATTACTGAGCAACAACTAAAAACATTGGTGTTATCAGTGTTGCTCCCAGGCTGCAAGTCAAAAAAACAGCACTGCACCAGCTACTAAGAAGGAGAAAAATAACTGCGATAGCTGAACCCAGGACAGAATGGAATCCTTTCCCTACAATATGTAAACCACACCATATAGAATTCGTGTCGTTGGCAAATTGCTGAGGGTGCACTCAATATCAATGTCCATGTTACTGACAATTATGTTAAATGGTGCTGGTCCTAATACTAAACCCTGAGAGACACCACTTGTCACTGATCTTCGACATCAAGTCAGTGACTGTCACTCTAAGCGCTGCCATCCAGCCAATTCCGTGTCACCCAAGTAGTCCACCCATGCCTCTCCAACTTGGAGACAAGGGTGATGTATTGGACAGTGACAAATGCTTTGTGTAAGTCATCTAGACATCACTTACCCTCTCCGTATCCACCAAAGCTGTAGCCCCGCCATAAAAGGCCACCAAATTTGTCACGCACGATTTGCCATATTGGCTGTCACCAATCATCCCCTTAATGTCTATGTTCCATAGCATAGTTTCCAGGAGGAATGTATAACAATATGTATTTTAAATGTATAATCTTAGCAGGAGCAACAGCAGTACTTTGTCCAGTAAGTCTCAGCTAGCCTGTGAGGAAGATCACTGCAATATAAGTTCTGGGACTAAGAATCTCCCATGCCAGGTATCCTGAGACTGAGCTGAAGTTGTTGGGGAGTGGTGCAAAGGAGGAGCCAAACAAGCTTGCTAGATTGATTTTTAGGGTTTTTTAAGAGTCAGCCCTAGTGCCTCTCAGATGAAACCAAGATGAAGCCACTTGTGGTAATTATGATTCTGCACCTATGTAATTAGGTAAGTAATTTAAATATGTTCATCTGATGGAATATACACAGTTTATCTCTGAGTTAGTCAGCATAGCTCCTTCTACCTGCAAGCAGAGATCTAAATCATATTAATGATATCTTAAAAGCAGTTATTTTTTTACTTGGCTAATAAAAAAATATAGCATGATGGAATTCAATATAAGTATTTACACAATTAAATTTATATAATTACAATTAAGTTTATATAATTAAGTCATATCAGTCCCACTGCTGTGGACCTTTGTGTTCAAATCTTGAAATATCCAGTATTTATATAGATATTTATTCATTCCTATTTCTCAGTTACTGGTTTGAAAAGTTATGCTGTTAATTCTTACAATCCCTGCCTCAGATCTTTATATAAAATGGTGTAATTAGCATTTTATTTAGTAATTACAGTGTGGCAATTAAAAAATTGTAATATCCTCCATGTCTGTCAAAAATACTGGGATGGAGTTAGCAATGAAGTTGTTATAACCTTGGAATAAGTATATGCATGGAGTTTCACTCAGCATATTCATACGAATATAAATAGATGTAGTAGCAAAGCTTGCATACTTTTCTTATATGTTGATGCTTTATGTATTTAAAATCCCACAAAAACATGAAAAATGTTTCTATGCATTCTTTATTTTTCAGTTCCTTCAAAATGATGCTCCCTGGCTTTTCTTGTTATGTCTTGAAACAACTCATGATACTGTTTTGTATCCTTTTGCTTGTCCACCTAAAACACTGCTGGTGACAGTATTGCTTCAAGCTCTTTAAAAGAAATGGTTAAGGGCCAGAATAGCAAAGACAAGGACAAAACAACACTGCTTGAGGGTTCTGCTCAATTCTCTTTAATCAGGCAGGACTGTCATTGAAACCCTGACTGCTTAAATAAGAAGGGCCAAATAGAGATTTCAGTGCTTTTAGTGTGTAACTTAACAACCTGTCCTACATGGCAGGGAAGAACTACCCAAGGAAGTACAAACAGCTTTTCTGTGTTAAAAGCCACTGCATCCCTCTTCTCTGGAATTGAAATAAATAATTTTTTTTTTTTTTTTTTTTTTTTTTTTTTGTGGATCATGTTCTTTTCTCTCTTACTCCTCTGTGCACATACAAAGATCCCATATAGGTAGCAATTTATTGTAACTCAACAAAAATCCCTTAGCTCTATCCCCACACATGTCCTACACAGTGCCAAGCCCACTTTTGCACAGATCAGTTGTTCCATGTAAGCAACAGTCCTATCACAGCTTAGTAAACACCATGATAAAAGAAACCTAAGTATGTTAACAAAATAACCTGATATAACCAAAGTATTCTGACTATGTAGCCCATAACATTATGAAGGGGATACAGTTTTTAAATCTTTCTTCTTAAAAATAAAAAAGCTTTTTCCTAAGTTGTCTTTTGAAATCTGGGGATATTCCTCAGCAGATTGCTTTGAGAGTCATTGAGTCATATTTGAGTCACTTCTTTAGAAGACTCCTAACTGGTGACATGGGAATAAAACACCAATAATTTATTGCCAGAAAATACAGGTAGAAAATTGGTACTCTTCTGGGTTTAATATACACATTTCTGCTACCGTTATATTTACTTAAGCATAACAGGCTTTGGTGAAAAAAATAGTAGCCATGTATCATGGGTTCAACAGTAGCAGTCATTTTTCTCCTTCTTGGTAACTGGTGCAGTGCTGTGGTTTTGACTTTTTGCCTGGGAACAGCACTAATAACACCAATGTTTTTCGTTATGGCTTAGTGATGTTTGGTCTGGCCAGGGATTTTCGGAGCCTCATGCTCTGCCAGGGAGGAGGAGAAGCCAGGAGGAAGCAGAGACAGGACACCTGACCCAAACTGACCAAAGAGGTATTCCATATCATAGCACATCATGCCCAGGATGCAGAAACAGAGAGCAGAGACCCGGAAGGGTGGTGGGGGGTGCACTGCTTGGTCTGGCTGGGTATACGTGGTGAGCTGTTATATTCTCTTCCCTTGTATTTCTCTTGTCATTACTATTATTGGTGGTAGCAGTAGTGGTTTGTGTTATACCTTAGTTACTAAACTCTTATCTCAACCTGTGGGAGTTGCATTTCTTTCGATTCTCCATGTAGCAAATTGCATGGCTGATTTGCGGCCTAAACCACGACACTATGAAACACTGTAAAATAGTGTGGAATCCACTCAAGTGTGGATTTCCATGCTGCTAAATGTGTTTACCTCACTTACTGAAATGAAGAGTCACTTGGCACTCTCTGGTGTAATACAGTTACAGATTTTGCAATCTTAATCAGCTGTGTAATGCATCAGCCTTCCTCACCCAATTGTACCAATTCAATTTAGGTCATTAAAACTGCCACAAGGAAGCTTTCTTCCTCTGGCAATGACTGACATCTAGAAAACCATGATTTTCTAGCAGTACAAGTCAACAATCGCCAGCTGAGAGAGCTTATGTAGCTTTTAAAAGCTGGTTTAGCACAAGAACAAAAAGAGAGCTGACACTAGCTGTAATTGTCAGAAACTCCAGCACCATGCTTTTAAATATCTGGGAAAGACAAACTGGAAAGAGGAGGAAAAAAAAATGAAATAGGAGAATAAAAAAATGGGAAAAAAAAGATGTCTAAGAAGACAATGCAAGGAAAAAAATATTAAAAAGAAAAGAAAGAAGAAATCAAAGAAGAAAGTCCAAGCCCTAACTCCTTGGTAGCAAGGTATTGAGAAGTAAAGCAGCGAAACTCCATTATCTGTTCATATTATACAAAAAGTGCCAAAGCTTAGAGCAATGGGTATTACCTCTAAAGTAAACCAAATGTTTTAGTGTTAACACTATTGGAATTGATCTAAGTCCATATAAATTATATTAATTTCTCTGATGACCTCAGCCTGCACAAGTCACAGTCTTCAGGAAGTACATGACTAGAACAGAAGGCCAAGGAAAAAGAAGGAAAAAAAAAAAAGGAAAAAGAGAGGAATAGATGGGTAAATGTAAATATTAATGATTTATATATAAATACATGAGTTTTTTGATGATGTACTTGCCCTATATTCACCTGTAGTTTCACAAGTAGTATAAGCTCTGTCTTATCAGTGTATGTTGCCAAAAATCAACTGAACAGATTAAAATCAGATGACACTACTTTACCAAAGAACCTACACACAGCATGCTAGCATTGCGCTTGAAGGTACAAATACAGCAGAAAAGGACATGATAACAAACTCGAATAAAAGGCATTAATTTCAGCTAACGCTTGCCTAGACTTGCTAAAAATCTTACTAAATATGAACTGCTTATTTGGATTTGTTGTTGATAGATCTGGGAAGAAAAGAAAGGAAAAAGGAAAAAGAAAAAAGGGAAGGGAAGGGAAGGGAAGGGAAGGGAAGGGAAGGGAAGGGAAGGGAAGGGAAGGGAAGGGAAGGG
>JANRGW010003623.1:0-36223 GCA_024733675.1 Psilopsiagon aymara
ATTCTTTACTGTAAGGGTGGTGAGGCACTGGAATGGGTTGCCCAGGGAAGCTGTGAATGCTCCATCGCTGGCAGTGTCCAAGGCCAGGTTGGACATAGCCTTGGGTGCCATGGTTTAGTGGGAGGTGTCCCTGCCCATGGCAGGGGAGGTGGAACTGGATGAGCTTAAGGTCCTTTCCAACCCCATTTTTTTCTATGATACTATGATTTTGCTTGAACACATGCATAAAGTTATCCCTTCAATTTGAAAGTTGTTTTAACCTCTCAACCCCATAAAAACCACTTCACCACACAGGAGTGACATAACAGATAAAGTGGGAAGGATCCATTTTGAGCAGCTTTGCTTTGCAGTGGATCTTGCTCACCAATACGTGAAATAGTAGCATCTTTGGGAGATGCTGCGTTTCAACTCAGGTTAGCTGACCATCAAGGAAGACCACGTCCCAAAGCAAGCACACCACACCAGCTCCCTGCACCACCCCTCCACAGCTGCCACAGCACTTCCCAGTGAGGCTCTGCCAGCAGCATCCCGGACAGAAGTCCATGGACAACACTGCAGCCATTACGCTACGTCCGTGCTGGAGGTAGACACAACAGCGTCAGAAGATGCTGAAAGAGCAGCAGTAACTTCACATCCCCACCAGTAGAAGCTGTGTACTTAGAGCTGGTCACAGCCCAGCCGCATCAGCTCCTGAGGTGCTAGGTCCCTTGAACTTCGCTGTGATTTGCCTAACAAAGCATTAGTCTCATTAACTACCTTCTCCATTTACAGCAAGAGAGACTTATTTTTCCCTCCAAAAGAAAGAAACAATCAAACCAAACTGCCAATTCTGTATTTATTTTTTAAATGCTTGGGATTTTAGGTAGAAGATTTTTCAATCTTCTGGCGTAAAGCAACTGAATTTCCTGCTGCGCAAGCTCCGCAGGGACATTTAAGTCAGTTTTCTTTCTCAGCCTGAAACTACCATGGTTTCTGTTTCTCCTCCACAATTACACTTGTTCTGTAGGCAGTTTTCACTGGACAGCATCTTTCTCTAGCATAAGGTACTCTGAAACAGTACAAGAGTTAATGTGCCACATTTTGTTATGGGTTTCCAGTTTACTTTGGTAGGACAAGGGAAGGAGTAGAAATGATATTTTCAACTCTAAACTCACCTACCTGAACAACTTCCAAGCAAAGCAAACATCCATCCTCTAATCCCTTGCAAAATCGCCAGCTCAGATTCCGGTACTTGCACTGAGTCTCACAGAGGGTATCAAGGCCCTGAACAGATGCATGGGTCTACACTAGCAAATCTCAAAATATGATATTTATCTTGGGATGTAACATTTCAATGCCCCAGCCAAAACACAGTCCTGGGGAATTAATGAAGAAATATTTGCTGCTGCTTTTTGCCAGCCCCTGACACATAACAAAAGCTTGAAAACCACTAACAAAAACTTCCTCAACTCCACAAATCACACGCAAGCAGCAACAATTACCCTGCTACCAAAAAAAACCCACTGATGTACTGGCCATTGGAGGTAAGCTACCGTCTCTTTTTGAGATATTCCACCCCCAGCCAAAATCTCAGAGCAACTCATCATATTAACAATGTAGAGCATCAGCTCTGGACTTAAGAAATTTATCAGCAACTGGAAACTGCTGTAAACCAGTGCTTTTCATCCAGACAGAACTACCTGCCTGAAATCACCTATCAACACACTTACTGAAAGCCCCATGCAACTTTTAGAAAGAGCCTGGTGTGTCGCAGGCTATGCTGGATCACACAAAGGAAAGCTATGCAAAGCATCACCCTACTTCAGAAAGGATCACGGGAGAAAGATAAAAGCAACATCACAATTAAGACATTTTATCCTCAGCACCAGTAACCAGCTGATGCTATCTGCATTGGAAACTTCCAGACTGCACAGTCACATTTAAGAGATGCATGTAAGTCCCCAGCAGAAGAAATATTGACAAAAGTAGTCTATTTCTGGAGATACATCCTCCTTCCCTTGCATTTTACTTAGCCTGCCCTTAAGGCTCTAGCTTGACAAGCTGTAAGATAGCATAAGCCAGCTCTGAAACCAAAAGCAGTCCTGTCCACTGTCCTGCTTATATTCCCCACACTCCTGGACCCCTTTTTTAGGGCAACAGAGCTGTTCAGATGTCTGGTCTGATTCATGACTCAGTATATGATTCCCCCAATGGTGGTCAGTTCTATTTTTAGCAGACAGAAACAGGTATGCTAACAAAACCTGTTAATTTAGGTATGATCCCAGTTCAGTCCACTACACAACTTCAGAAACATTAGCATGACCCCACGGGGAAGGATGCAAGTATCTGAGGCTGGGACTATTTCTTTCATTGACAGTGCTGCCATTTAAACATGGTGCTTCACTATTAGCTCTAGCAAATAAGTCTTATTCACTTGTTTTTCAGGGAGCTGTAGTTCAAATAGCATATTTTATCTTCTGTCTATGTTGAAGATAGTGCCAGCATTACACATGTAGCGAACTGAAAGTCAAAAAAGACTCTGGGAGCCATACCCTTCACTCTTCATGCCTACAGACAAAGAGCACTTACTAATAGCCTTGTGAAGGATCAAACAAGGAATGATCCAACCTGCAGAACTTCCTACCCCCCTTCAGTGCACCCCAAAATATAATATTTCCACAAGTTAACACAAGACCAGGTTGCATAAATATGACAGAAAAGAAGCAAATGCTTTGACCCTACCTGTCAGCAAGGCTGGCAAATCAGTTAGAGCACAGAATCTAGAGGCAGTGGTAGGAACCCTTGGCTCCACCGATCCAGGCTGGATTTCCTATCAATCACGAAGAAAATAAGTACCAAATTACTAAAGCAGCAGAGAAGGACAGCAGCTGTGGGGCTCGATGCTTAACATCATACCCATGTTCTCAGTGCTGAGGTTTGTCTACTGCCAGAATGCAAGTAAAAAGATGGCAACTCTGGCAAGTAAGAGTTGGATACTTGGTCCCACATGGGAGATATTCATGCACCTATAGGATAAGTGTATTTCCCACATATATCTTGTGGAAAGATTATCATTTAGAATTCTTTATTATCAACACACTGAGGCAAATGGGCATGCATCATCTAACTAATATACTGATGTGAACAGCACATGAAACATCTTTAGCCATGGTTTTATCCCTCAGAGTCATGACATGACAGAGGGTTGATTTCTGGAGCACAGGTCTATATAAAGAAGTATATTTAGGAGCAATGAATTTCCAGACTGCAGGAGGCAAAACTCACACAGCATATTATACCCAGCACCTGAAACCAAATACAGAAGATGCAGGGTCGTACAGGACTGGAAGTTTTGTTATTACTTCCTATACAATACTCTTCTACCACTACTGCAGTAGAGGCCACAGGCTGGGCAACAGAAGTGGTCTTATGCTTTTCTTTTGACTTGACACATTTATCTACAACCCTTTAGAAGTGGTAACTGTGGCCCAGTAGTACAAAACACTCCGAAGCAAATACGCTCCTACTTGCCCCACTACTGAAAGAAGCAGCACTGATTTCCAGCAAACAAGAAAGGAAAGCCAGTCACAGCCAAAAATATCGCTATGAATCAACCTCCAGATTCTAGTTTACTGTACCCCTCTCACTGTCCATCCAAATGCATCCGATTTTGAATGTGAAGATTCCCAGAACTACTTCCAGCATGGCTGCTGAGGAACTCCCCTGTAAGAGAAGCAAGCCCCACTCCCACAACCAATCCAAGCCTGTATCTGTTTCATTTTGTAGCACAACCAATAAATTCAACTTGGTGTCACAGAAGACAACTACTCAAAGAGAGCACTCAGGTCTGGAGCAAGGGCACAAGCAATTCTGGTCACACCTGACAGCCTGGGTAACAGCATTATCTCTCTCCTCAAACCAGCAGCACCCAACGCCAAGCTGCCCCACCAGAGCTATGTGTTTTGAGTAGCTCTTTTGAACAGTCCTCTGCAAAGCCACTCAGGGCACCACGGACAGAATGAACAAAGCTGTCCCATTAGTCTGTTTGTTAACAGGCAGTAATGAGAAAGCAGCAGCAGAAGGCTACCACATCACAAAGTAAAGTAGCAACCTGCCACTAGTTACAGATAACTGATTCAGAGCTCCAATAGAAGGTATAGAGGGAATGATGCCCACTTGCTTAACAGGTTGGAAATTGTATTTTGTAACACATATAAATGCATTTTGTGTGTAAATACATACTGTGGTATTTACATTCTTCACTCCATAAAGAAAAACAATGAAAATAAACAAACAAAACCTAAACAAACACAAACCCAAGCAAAACAATCAACCGAACACAAACTTCAAATTGCAACAACGTAAGAAGACACATTTGCATAGGAGTTACTCATGTCACAACAGAGATGTCTGTCCAAACAATCCTCTTTCTCTCATCCAACCTGCCTTCCATCCTGAAGGATGCTTGGCAATTGGAAAAAGAACTTGATTTTCTTTCCTTTTTGTTTTTCCTGTCGATAAATTTATTTCCACACATTATAAAATCCCATCATTCCCTCCTATGCATCACATCATTCCAGATCTACAGATCTACATCAATGTGAAGTCTCTTTGTGGCATAATTCAATCCATGTAAAAGTTCTGAAACCACCCGAGTGTTTTTTCTACTGTAAGTGGCTTAGATTAAACCCCATCTTTATCATCTCTCCTTTAGGGAGACATATATATACATATATTTGTATTATGCCCATACCTATTTACCCTTTTCAAGGAAAGAAAACCGAATTTAAACACCATAAACTTTCAGGGACCACAGTTCTTTGCTACAGCAAAATCCATCACTTCCTGACTATACTCCATTACAGCATTAGCAGGAGCAGAAGCATCTAATCAGTGAGCGAAACAGCACAATCGCTCACGTCTTGTTACTGACGCCTGGGTAGGCTGCGACTTGAGGTTCCACCTCCAACAACTCCGCGATGTAAAGCCAGCACTCACCTCCTTCGCCTTCCACGGTCACAGAGCTGGCACAGAAACGCTTTCGGTGCAGCAGTCTACCATTCTGCCTACAGCTCTGGTTCGCTGCAACAGAACAAAATCACCATGATACTGCTTTTCCAGCTTGGCGCCTTCGCCTGTCAGAAAACGAGCCTGCGGCCACCCGTAAAACTTAACTCCAGACCGATGGAAATAACTCTTTCAGGGGAGGAGTAGCAGCGTTTTGAGGAAAATGAAAAGCAGGAAGCTGATCTCAGCAGCGCAGGGAGCACGGACGGGGCGGAGCAGAGGCACGGAGCGAGGAAAAGTGGAGCAAAGACTCACTGCTTATAGCTTGGTTTTGGCAGTAGGACCGAACACCACCGCATTACTGAAATACCAACGTTACAGCTAGCACGGATGCCAACAGCACCCTGCTCCCCACACACACAGACACCCCCCACTGCATGGGCTGGCACTCACTGCCCAGGTAGCTGGCCCTGCACAAGCACACACTCACCCCGGACATCTTCCCTGCTGGCACCACCAGGCCCCAGCCCCAACACCCCCCTGGGTGAGAGCTGCCCATGGGCCCCACGCCGCTGAGCCCTCTTTCATGCGGGAGCCGGGGCGAGCAGGCTCATCCTGCACGATGGATTACCACGCTCCTCCTATTGCCACTGGAGAAGAACTCTGACTGCGCATTCAAAACAGCAGATGATGGTACCTTCTGAAAGCCCAAACTGCCATGTTTTGTGAGCAACTAACTTCTTTTGATGAAGTTATAACAAAACAAGGCAGGGGGGATATTCTTTAGCTTCAAGAACTGCAAGGCTTTTCAAGCTAAAATTCAAACTGATGCCAAGCAGGGCTTTAACAGCATCTCTCACCTTGCATGAATCTTCTCTCCCAAAGGCATATGCTAGCCCCACCAAAGCCCTATTCCTAGGGGACAGCAGGCTGTGGGAGCTGGATTTCCCCAGGAGACAATTCTGCTGGCTCCTGCAGCCCGGGACACCCTCCTGGCCTCTGCCATAGTCAGGCTGCATCTGCCACATGCCATGCTGTCCTCACGCTCCCAGGAGGGAGGTCTGTTTGTATCATTACCATGGCATTACAAAACCACACATGAAACAGAGCAATATATAATGTTCTAAATAAATATGAGCATGGAAAACAAAGTTTCAAGGTAAAGCCAAAAAGACACAAGGCAAAGGTGGACTAACTACCATGCAAGCCATTAGCCACTGTTTCAGAACAAGAATTAAAACCCATAATGGGGAACAGCTTGCCAATGGATCTTCACAGCCAGGACCTGACCTATACTATTCAGTCCAAAGCAGACAATCCCCATGCATTTAAGGTTTTCCTAAATGAGACTGTGGAGATCACCACTGAGAGTATTCCTTCATAGACACTTGTCTCAGTCTTATCAGCTCTGAATGTTTTGCCTCATTAGATTCACATGGCAAGATGTGCAGGTATTTTGCACTGCTGGGTATGGAGGGAACCGAATTAACAGTTAATCAGTTTAAGGCTAGTTCTTACACTTGTAAAAATCCTGCCCATGTCCTCTACACTAGCACTGAAGGGAGAAGGGAAAAAGAAGAGCAAGGCGGGCAACCAATTTTATCTTTACCACTTCCATGTATTTTCTCTTCTGTGCTCAATATAGGAACCTGTAGCATGCCTTCAACTCACATTTGGAAGATTCTCTTCCAGAAGAGTATGAAACCCAGCAACTTTTAAATGTTGCTGGGTTTTAAAACCAAAGTATTCAATGATGCCTTTGAAATGAAGGGTGTCTTGTTCACTTTTTGACACTGTTTCAAAGTATTCCCTACACACAGTCTACAACCAAATGTCAACTGCGCTGGAGACAATCTCACCTCTCTCCCTGCCTCTCTGCAGGGCCTGATGGCTTTCACTTCCATGAGTGGACAGACAGGACTCACGCCCTCATCTTCAGCCTTTCCAGTTCACAGCCTACCTTCGGTGACTGCATTTCCTGTAACTCCTCAGGCTGTAAACTGAAGGTCACCGGTGCAGACATCCCTATCTACAGCTACTCTGATGGTATAGACAGCTCTGACCAAATGGATGCAAAGCCTCACTGCAGTATCTCCAGGTCCTGCAGCAGAGCCACGACTAAAGGCAGCCTAAGTCTCAGTATGCAGGCTAGGTCAGCCAGGGTACAAGCAGCAACACAGCAGGTCATATCCACCTCCATGTTCATGCAATTTTTGCACTAGTGTCCACCTAGCTTGGCAGCTTTATCCTTCTTGTTTCATGGGAGAACTTATCCATTCTTTTGGGGGTCATTATTAGCATTGAAGTGACAGACAGCTGCTTCCTTACTAAGAACACATACAGTTTAAAGTCAGAACTGGAAATGTAATTTATACACTCGGCTGAACAGATTTAATGAGTATTAAAGCCAAGAATCCACAAAACCTGCATGGGATATTGTGGTGGTGTGTGACCAACAGCAGGCAAGGTTAAAATACAGGTAAGAGCTCAACCTACGAGAAACAGCAAAGATACTCCCAACCCTTTTCCAACATAATTACCGTTTCAAATCAGAATCTACACCTATACAGCACCACTCACAGCTCTGGGACTCTACCACACCAGAGGCAAATGAGCTCACAAGCCCGCCTCTAATCCCAGGATTATTCTGTGAATGTCAGAGAAGCAGTTCCCTACCTGAAGGGAGATTCTATAGCACTGAGTACTGCTTTTCCCCTGCTATTCACACTGATACTCGGTTTTGAAAGGGCACTTCTCGGTCCTCACAAATACCAGACAGATATGCTGCTGCTAAACTGTACTAATGCCTTCCTCCTCTCTACTTCTCCAGTTCAAGTACACAAGCACATCAGTGAGAATATTTCATGAGATACAGAATAGCAATCTCTGACACTCTTAATACCACAGCCGAAGTTAATTTACGCCAGCAACCTCAGAAACACCAGAAGCACTTACAAGAACTATTCTTAGTTACTAAATAAAAACCATTAACCAATTCATAAGGTTCACTAACAAATCACTTAAGGCACACATTTAACCTCAGCAATGCAATCTTCAATGCCAGACTGTATCTTGACTCAAGACCAACACACTCTCATGTTTCTAAGTTGCTACTATTTCGTTTGCAAACAATTTTAACGGTTCTCCTCTATGAACCCACTTTAGTCTTTCACTACTGAAAGCCTTACACCCTTAAGATAAAAGATCATACAAAGAAAAAGTTGAAGGCACTGCGTAAAGTATTGCCTTGTTTACAGCGCAGAAACCTTCATTTCTTTGACTTTTTACGCAAGAAAAAGCCTACAAAATTAGAGCAGCATCTGCTTGTACTCCAAATAATCACTCTCTGCTTCTTTGCTCTTCCCAAGCTTCCTTGGCTGAGGTCATCGAAATAACGAGTGCATTTCAAAAACCTATGTTTACCATTAGAAGGATTTCAGGGGCAGGACTGTGAAAGCCACTGTCAGGCAACCATCCTTCACCAAGTAAAACAGTTTGTGCTTAACACTACCAAACAGTTAGACTGCTGTCATTATCTTTGCTGCCTAGTGTTATTATCCTGTCCAGAGGTCTCCGACTTCACTGCAGATACAGCGGTACAGCAGCAGTTATTGCACTGCAGTCATTATTTCCTACTGGCCTGCAGAAGTAACTAAGAGGATGAGTCCATTGTTGGTGGGCTCACATTTGTTTTTCAGGCATCTCTATCATCCACGGGCCGCTTTTCTTAGTGTCTTTAAAGAAAATAGTTGAAACCCCACTACTTGAAATTGTGTCAGCTTTTTTCTCCCAGGGAGAACACAGACCTTTTGAAAGCTTAAAAACAGCTATGAAAAGGGATCACCTAATGTATAGTCATCCTTTAGCTGCTAGACAAGATAAAAACCTACCTCAGAGAGAAAGCATGAAGTTGGAAGTAACAAGCACTTCCACGTATACATACTGCGGTGCTTCAAATTCATTCTCACACATGCAGAAGTCCAAGCACATTCAATCATGTACTTACTCTGTACCGTTTCAACATTAACTTGAAGTTTCAGCATTGCTTAAACTACAGTTGTCAGAATTCAATTGTATGCGCCATTTCTGGCCTCTCATCCCCTACGTTAAAGCCAGGGGACACCAAACTGTCTCCACATTCATTTAAACCAAGTCAACATGGAGATCGTTTGATCAAAAATTACTCGCTCCATCACTAAGTCTAAACAAAGTCACTGCTCAGCTCAAAATGGATACAGTCTCCCAATTCAACACTTATATAACTCTGCAGTACCACAGAGTTAATAGAACACTAACCAGATAAATTAACTCATAAAACATTCCAGAAAATGTCATCCACAATCTGTACATTCAGAAACAGCAGAATCAACACTTTAATGATTCCTAGGTCTCAGCACTTCTGAAGTCATACCACGTAATTTCATATATGCACAGAGAACAAGAGAATCATGGAATGGTTTGAGTTGGAAGGGACCTTAAAGATCATCTCGTTCCAACCCCCTGCCACAGGCTTGTACACACAAAGGCTTTGTGAGCTATGTAGTATGTCAAAAGCATATATGTGCAACAACAGATTTCCATCACCAGAAAGCCATTGCTCCGTTACCTACTACACACACCCACGTATCACAAGTGTCTGAACAACTGCAGGTATGAATGTCATAGCTAAATACTGTGTAAAATACCCAAGACAGAAGTCCTACTGCAAGCAGCATGCTGTCCCTTCTTACCTCTCCTCCCACTGTCACTCCAAAGTTAAATGCCAAGTCTATGCTATAGGTGCTCCCAGATGCTACATACAGTGCGGCACCATAAAATGCTAGCACTGTTGCTCCCTTTTTAGCTTTATTACAAGAAGAAGATACTGATAAGCTTAGAGATACTCAAGCTTAGCTCTTGCAATGTAAGACCACACATTACCTGTAGCACAAAAACCCCACCACGTTTCCAAAAACACTATTTCTTAAAATGAGGAGGGCTTAATTTTTGTCTTAAGAATAACGAAAGCTGCTCTCCATGAGATTAAAATGCAAATCAGACTTTTAAAAAGAAACCTGCCTTTGTATAATCTCCTCTATTCCCTAGCTCTATCAGAAGCAATTTATTAGAAAGACAAACTTCTGCATTTTAAGACAACCCCGTTTTCTTCCTAGATGTACTGCTGCAATATTCTGTAAGCATATTCTTAAAAGAGATGCAAAGGTTCACAGAGCAGTTGCAAGGAAAGCTATTTCACTCTGCTAATTTGCATCAAGTTTTATGGTTTCTATCTTCCCTCCTAAATGGAAAACTAACTGCGATAAAACATGAAGCCCAATTAGAAACGGACACTACATGAAACTATTTATTTCAACGGTTTCCTTTAGAGTATGTGTAATTGTTTTTACAGAATCCTTCACTGTTTGGGCCAAATACCGTCAAGTTTTCTTCAGAGAAATAACTCCCTCCAGCTTCACATCTCATTCACTGGGTACTTCACTGAATTCAAATCTTGACATTTATAAATCTTCCCAGTTGCATTTATCTTCATGAAATTCTGGAAAGCCACTATATACACTTGTGGTTTTCTCCAGGTTACAGTATTAGCTTGCACATTAGAAAGCCTAAGTCTGGCACTCTCCATCTGAGGGGGCTCAGGCACACCACAGGGGTACACCAGCACACAGCACAGCTTCGACAGCAGCAAGGCCTGGCACAGGCACCCCTGGGAAGCAGAGCTGCTCCAAGGATGGGTGGCACAAGCCAAGGCCATTGAAGCTGTGAGCAAGGACAGAGGACTCCTCTCAGGAAAACACACAAGGGGAGGGCTATGGCAATAAGAAAGCACTGTGTGAATGCAGTACCCAATATGCAAATCCAGCAAATACATTTTTCAGTCATCCCTGTGGATTTATGAGGTATCACCCAATCCTTCGCTGTTCTATCAACAACTCCTCTGAATGATGGCAAAACAACTGAACTGAAGATGCTTCTGCAAAACCATTACTTAGCCCTGACTAATTGCAAACTCACTTAAAAAAGCCTAAAACACCAGACCATGTCATCTCCAGTAATAAGTGCTGCTTAGGTTTTCATGCACGAGACCTAACATTTGTTGTAACATCTCTTGTGATGATGCCCACTCTTATCCAAAGACCTGACACTAAAGCAAGACATATGAATCAGTGGCTACCACACAGCCTTCTATAAAAGTTTCTCTATGTTTTGTTAGTGTATAATCTAAAACTAAATGAGTAACTTTTCTCATTCAGTTAAACAAAAAAGGAAGAATTTTCTTCTCCAGGCTTTCTCCCCAATGGTTGTATGGGACTCTAAAGCTAAGAAATGTTTCTACCATGCAATACTTCCTCATCATCAAGGAAAATCATACAGGTGTCCTGCATTGAAGTCTAAAACACATCTGCAGGACACTACAGAAGAGGGTCTCTTCCTGCCCCTCCAGCATGGATGCAAGGAATACAGATGCCAATCTACACATTAGCTACCTGACAGTATAAACACAGTAACAGCATTAATATAGCAGCACTTCTATAATATAAAAGCATCTTATACGGTGTAGTGTTTTGTTGTTAATTGACAAGAAGAGAAAGTTTAAGATAGGTCACTCATTACCAAAGGATGCAATTCTTAGCAGATCCACACACCTCCTTAAGTCTATACAGAAGAGCAAACACTTTAGTTGTTATGGTACATAACTGGCTTGCCAGTAAGAGATTCCCCTATTCCTGCATTTGCCCTGCACTGCTTAAGTTAAACACAGATTACCAGTAACAGCTATCCACATGAAAACCTCACTGCTATGAAACTCCATGGATGCAGAACTGAGCCACTGCTACTTCTGCTGGTGAGGTACTTTAAAATGCCACAGAGGGGTCCTATGCTGCTGTTAAACTTTAAGGAAGCCATCAGTTGCATCCCTGTGTCTCACACCTAGACAACCACCAACTGCTGCTCTCTGGTACACCCAGGAAGATGGAGAGAGAAAGCAACTGCTAGTTTTGCTGCTGGAAAGCCCTGAAGAAGGGCAAGTACACTCCTCTAGGAGCAAGAGGCTGTTGTAACGACTGACCTGGAGAAGCTCAACATCTACTAGAACATTCATGCTTTTGACAAAGCAATTCCACTACTACAATCTGACCTTCTGACTTTCCTGTAGACGCAGGTGTGAACTTAACTGCATGACTTGTAGATAAATGCAGTGTATAAACTACACAGACACAGTAATTCCCTGCCAGTACACACTTAAATCTTCAGTTGTAAATGCTCTACTGATTGTTGGTTTTTTTTCTAATTTACATTTTACTTTTTCTACAAAAGAGTGGAGGGAAGACAAGGGAGAATGTGAAACACTGCCTTGAAGGATTATGCCGGTTTAACAGCACACAGGTTGGTCCAATCATTGCAGCACTAACTAGTTCACCACCACATGAACAGTTTCTTGGCATTTGGACATACCTGACTTTCTTGAAGTCACTAAAGGATCAACTTCACCTATTTAGCAATGAGCACTAAACAGCACTAAATTAACTGACACACAGAAGATAAACACAGGTAACTTGTCCTCAGTGCTTACTTCTGTATTTCACATACATTCCCAGGGACTCAAGTTTTCCATTACAGTTTCCCTAAGAAAACTCACAATTTCCTTAAGGAAATAAAGAAGAGCAACAATTCTACCCTGAGCACTGAAGGCAAGACACTCCCCCTGCCCTGCCTCCCCATTCCTATAAAACCCAAGAACAAGCCCTCCAAGAAGCAATAATATCCCCAACCAGTCGCCGCCTTCAACTACAGCAAAGGTTTGAATCAAAACACTAAGTTAATTGAATCATAATTTCCTAAGAGAAAGGACTGTTTTCAACATCCAGTGCTACAAAGGAATTCCATAAACAGGATTTGCAACCTGCTAGGGTGAGAAGAGTTCTTACTGCAGCCTAACCAGATTTTGCATCTTGAAAGAACGTCCGAGATGTGCCCTCATCGCACCAACTGTCAGCGACCAGTCCCAAACACTGCAGCTGGTTTCAGCAGCCCTGCACTCCTAGACACACAAACCCGGTTTAAACAGACTAACCGAGCGCCAAGAACTTTAACTACAGCAGCCCAGTGCAGCTCTGCACGAGTTAATTTACCCTTAGAGCAAGTTAAATCACCGGGCTCCACTCTACCACTGCCAAACCACTTCTGAAACTTGTTCTACCTAACTGGAAGCACACTCAAGTAACTACAAAACACAGTGGTCTACAATCCAGACATATCCTTAAGGTTTAAGATGATGCCAGGTTTTATCCACAGGTTGGATTTTAAAATGCTGCATTTTAGCAAGGTGTTTCTAAGACGCTGGGAGTAAATCATCTTTTGAGTTTTTTCTGTAAAAGACCCTATATACTGCACAGCCAACTCTCTAGATCTCAAAATCCCTCAAATCCAATTGCAAATCAGCCTTGAGAGGAATGCAGAATACTCCTAGTTCTGGTAGTAAACAGGCAGTATATATTTTCCTGTTTGTCTGGCTGGACTCTGAATGGAGTTGGGCATTTACCAGAGGCCAGCGATGCCCTGCATTCCCAAGGAGGTCATGGAAAGGAGAAAGCACTCAGCACCTCAGTAGGGGATCTGGTGGATGGGATGCCTCCAATTGTCCCTGAATTAACTAAAATCAACAGAATGGTTGAGACATTTAAACAGGGTTTGGCAGATAGGGAGGGAAGACCCTGGGTTTCCTGGAAGAAAACACATCGAAAAGGCACATATGCTGTGCAGTCCTCTTCTCCTTCCACCTATATTTCCTCTGGTAATATTGGGATTAATTTGGAGTTACACAGCAATTACCAAGTTATTCAGTAATATTTACTAAGCCTTCCAGTACACTGTAACAATTTTAAGTATGCCACAGATAGCCCTCATGATCATTTATTTATCACTGCTGACAAACACCACCCAATATCCACTATTGTCCAGAAAGCTACCACCCTGCCCAATAAGACATTGTCACCACACACTCCAAAGCCTTTTTCAGTATTGACACTGTGGTCAAATTAAAGCAAGCTGCTTGCAGTACTCTTTATATCCTTGGAATTACCACAATCACTGACTTTTTGTGCAAAAATAAACTTAAGAATCAAACTTTGCCTTGCTATAGTATTCTGAATGAGCAGTGATAGCAAATTCTCTGCAAGCCACATTAAGTTCCACATTTGCAGCACACAGTAACTACACTTAAAGAAAGCTGTTGCACACAGACACCCCAGTAACGTATGGTCCCCTATCTTCAAGTTTAAAACTGATTTCTTTCATTGTACTTACATTCAGGTATATGGGGATATTTTTAGTATTTCGAGACAATATAACTGACCCATTGCTTCTGAGTTGTAATGGGAATGAGGCATCTAACTCACTCCCATGGCTGAGAACTTCAAAGAAAAGTAATGGCAGATATAGCTAAGCTTGTTTCAATAAGCACCAGCTGCTCTAGTAACTCACAGCTGATAGCCATTTAATTTAAACACCGACAGCCCAATCTTACTGGTACGTAAACGTGTCAATCATTTACATTTTCACCTGCACAGAACAGATTTCAACTGTGTGCTCATCAAATGCTGAATCCTTAATTATTTACTTTCCTAATCATTATTTGGAGATTTTTATGTAAGAACTAAATTTCTTTTCAAAGAAAAGCGCAATGAAAGCAAGTGAAAGGTGCAACCACTGGAAATCACAACATTTCTATTGTTAAATTCTAAGTATAATCTGATTACATCCACTGAAATTATTTGAGTCAGCTCTAACAACAAAACCTTTTGTTTTCCTAAATTTCATGCATTCCTGCAAATAGGAGTATAAAAAGAAATGCTTCTGAAGATCCCTGTTTTGGCAAGACAATGGTAATAGCTACTCCTTTATGGCAGCTGCTGAAAACACTCTGCATCTTGTCCTGTCAGCCAAAACAAGGTCTAAGTATTTTACTGGACAATACATGCTAGTGCAACAGGTCCACGAGTCACTGCAGAATTAACTTCAAATGTCTTTCACTTGTTTCCATTATTGCTAGAAAAAGAAACAGCACTATTTCATACGCAGGCATGGAAGAATTTTCACTCAATTCACCCTGTACGGCTATTCCAGATATCCCTATCATAGATCCTTAGATAGTTTACCTACAGCAAAATGAAAGAAATTGACACTAAGTTGGATGAGAGAAACTAAAATTTTGTGTAAGAGTTAAATTATTTTTACTCCTGGTATCTGTCTACAGGCCAAGACACCTATTATTCTCAATTTCACCTTAGTCCTACTGAATTGCACTGTCTGCCCACATAAACACAACTGTCCAAATTCCCAATACCTGCCTAACATCAGATCTGTCCTCTCATTCAAAAAACACAAATGAATGTTTACTGATTCAAAATAAAATCCCTTAACACCAATCAAGGATTCACAAGTCTCAAAACTAATACTTTGTGGTCCACTGAATGAGGGCCAATCACTTCATCTTACTACTGTTTTGTTCAGTCACCTCTTTCAACTAAACCCTTGAATTGCACAGGTTTCTTGTACAGCAGGCCAGAGAGACTTTACAAAAATGAGAGGCTCAGAACTCAAAGTACAATATTAAGTACGAGCATATAACCACAGGTCTTGAATCATGCCTTCGATGAGACATACTTGATTGTCTACCTTGCTCTGTTACAGTGTTTTACATCCTAATCATAGAAAGTAAAACACTGACCATCAGCAGATAAGCAGCTACATCACCAAGAAAAAGTGAAGCAAACTCCAGCAGCCAAAAGAAAGATCAGGGTACCAGGAAGAGAAAGGAATACACTTCAGCCTTATGCTCTATATACCACCCAACACAGTCTCACTCGTTAGGAAGAACTATTTCCTTGACTTAGAACAATCCTCAAACTTGGATAGTCCTAAAACCACTTTGATTCTTCAGTTACTAAAGTACAACACCCCTGCGGCCTCGCTGGAGCAGCAGAGAATTCCTTTGCTTCCACAGTCCCTCAGCCCTGGCTGCTGTGTCCCACCTCGTGATCAGCGTTCCCATGATGTCAAGGTGAGTTTGCAAGCTAGAGGTGCTCAGTGCCAATCTGTTACACTCCGAACCTTGCACACCATCAAGTTCTGCCTGGTTTCATCCCCGCTCTCCTGTCACAGATATTACAAGCAAATTACCACCACCAAGTGAAAATAAAGGACCTTTTTGTTGACAACGCAGGAATGCTTGAACTTTCGCTTTTGAAGTAAAATTCTTGAGGATAGGATCTTGTTCATTCGCCCAAATTATTCAGAAGCCAAAGAAACACCTACAGAAGGTATGTTTTTGAAATTCTGGTCTAACTCGCTCGTGATTCAAATGCATGCAACCAGCAAAACCTTCACTTTCCTTCAGACCACAGGTCTCCTATAGAACAGTTAGCTCCTGCCACCTTGTGGGACTCCACGGATTTCCCTGAAAGCTGCTTTCAGCAGCAAGCTAGTCTGTTACAGCAAATAAACATTCAGGAATTATTTCCCTTGTGTTTCACCATAGTGAATGTTAAAATAAGGCAGAAATACTTATGGAGAGGGGATGGCATTTGAAGTATTTCCTGGTTCATTATTCCTAGTATGGTTGAACTGACCCTCTACTCTGCTCTCGTGAGACCCCACTTGGAGTATTGTGTGCAGTTCTGGTGTCTTCAACATAAAAAGGACATGGAACTGTTGAACAAGTCCAGAGAGGGCCATGAGGATGATCAGGGATTGGAGCACCTCCTGTAGGAAGATAGGATGAGAAAGTTTGGGCTGCTCAGCCTGGAGAAGAGAAGGCTGCGTGGAGACCTCATAGCAGCCTTACAATATCTGAAGGGGGCCTATAGGGATGCTGGGGAGGGACTCTTCATTAGGGAATGTAGCGATAGGACAAGGGGTAATGGGTTTAAATTGAAGCAGGGGAAGTTTAGATTGGACATGAAGAAGAAGTTCTTTACTGTGCAGGTGGTGAGGCGCTGGAATGGGTTGCCCAGGGAAGTTGTGAATGCTCCATCGCTGGTGGTGATCAAGAGCCTTGGGTGACACGGTTTAGCACGAGGTGTCCTTGCCTATGGCAGGGGGCTAGAACTAGATGATCTTAAGGTACTCTCTAACCCTAACTATTCTATGATTCTGTGATTTAGTTATCTTACTGAGGGTGTTTTAAATATTTCAAAATCTGTCAAAAATCCTAAGTTTTGGAAGCTGATGTATCTAAGTTTAAAATAACACTGATCAAATACTTGTCACCAGTACTAAACCTCACAAATCTGAAACAAATTCCACATAGAAATAATATGAAATTAGGCTGAAAATCCTTGCAGTCAGGTATAATTTTAGAACCCAATAATAATCTCAGTCTTATAAGGAATTATGTATGTGCATAACTTAATATGGTAACACACATCTAGTTGTCCCAAAAGATCTGACTCCATGTGATTACTTTTGAACTGCAATTTGACTTCCTACTTTATGTTTTTCCTCTCCTCATCCTCCTCCACCCCATCAGACACGGCCCACAAGTGAAGCTCTCCAAAAACAAAATAGTGAGACAACTGGAACTTCCCCAACACAGGAACAGGCAGGTGAAGATCCATGGATCTCCATCCTCATGTCTTACACGTTGTGCTGCCTCTCAGACAGGTAACTCATTACACGTACTTGGTGGAGGTGCAGAAAGACAACAGCCACTGCAAACGATGAAGATGGGTCTCTTTTTATTTCAACAAAACCTCTGCTGCTCCAGATCTCAAAAAAGAAGCAGCACAAAGGCCTACATAGGATGTGATTCCATGAACCTGATCAACAGCCCCAATGCACCTGCTCCTTTCTATTCCTGGAGCTAAGTGATTTGTTACAGGTGCATACAAATGCAAGAACAGACAGAGAACACTTTTTCCCCTCCATCATCCCACAATGACTTCACTGAACCTGGTAGACATCTACACTGCTGCATACTTAAGTCCAACAGTAGCAAATTTAACCCCTTCAGACTTCCTTCTGGTAAAGAAAAAACAGTCAACATACCCAAAACAGGAACAGTTCTTCCTGATGTCATAAGCAAATCATATCTAGAAAAGGCCTTAGTAGCTCATCAACAAACTCAAGAACAATAATTACAGATCCACAGCCAAAGGAAATGCAGCAGCAATGCTCTCTTTCATTCATAAGCAAAATGCACTTTTGCGGAGGACTGAAACTATGACAAAATGCCAGGCAATGAATCAAGCTGGCCCAGTACACCTGTGGGACAGAAATTTTGTGTTCTTGAATGAAGTGTTATGATCTCACAGTTTTCCCCAGCAGCTTCACAAGTGGGGTTGTTTCCGTTTGTCATCATATTCCTTCCCTTTTTATCTCCTCTTATATACTTTTAACAGTCCTTGCAGCTACACCACTTGACTTAGAAGACCAAGTTCAAGAGGTGTCCATGACAACTTCTGACCACACTTCAGCTTCAGACCTGAGAATCCCTCCCAGACTGAGTTGTGTCTGTGTCCTAACTGTCTAAAGACTCCAAAAGGCTCCTCACAGTTGTCCTTATCCACCCTAACCTCTGCTACAGGAAACACAGACTAACAGGCAGGGAGCTCTAGAAGAGTTCTCAGTCTGGATGATCAGGGAATCAGTGGTAGGGCATAGCCTACTCAACCCCGAAACAGCCAATGCCTTGTAAGCACAGCCCAGGTACCCCGATACTCTTACCTTACCCTGGGTTATTAGGAATACAGACATGTCCTTGTCACAAGCTATTTGGTTGAGCCTTTTCCCTGTTCTGGAGGACCACGATGTTAAGTCAGTCTCACTGTAACGGCAGACATATATCTATGAGCTACCTTCAGTCCTTGGCTATAGAGAAAAAGAAACAGTACGCGCTAGCACCAGAATCAACCAGATCCAACAACCACTGCCGGTCTCAATGACACCACAAAGCACGAGAGGAAAATACTAGGACCCTACAAGAAACTTCATCTTGATGCAAGTGAATCATCCTGCCATATCTTCTTATTTCCATTTTACTTCTCTACTAGTCCTCTATTCTGCATGATTACCAATGCAGCAAGAAGATGCCTGACCTAACTTTCCGCTTACCTACATGCCCACAGCAGTCTAACTGCAGTACCAGGGAGCATTCTTCTATTGTTACTCTTCAGCATGGTTCAAAACCAGTGGCAGCATAGATACACTTCTCATACCCCAACAAGAAGTCTCCCTCTTGGCAAGTGTAACTTACTTGGCCCTGATAGCAACAGAACCCCCAAGCAGCAGGAGACTGAAAAAGTACCTATTTCCAGTCCTTGCTGTTGTCCTCAGCATTCTAAACACCAGCAGCAAAAACCAGCCAGCATTAACTTCGCTTAAAGCTGTGAGCTCTCTAAGGACCCAGAGCATCTGGTCCAGGTGAAGGAAACATCAGGGCATAGCTTCAGCCTGGCTCCCATCTGAAACACTACTCCCTAGCTATTAGCCTAAGATTTATTTTATTTTTTCTCAGAATATTTATTTTTCTGCAAAAACATGATTTGACTTTTGCAAACTTTTGTTCAGGGAACTTTACAAGCAGTTACACCAATTAATTACTTTATTCGTGTATTAACTGGAGGAAGAAGCATGAAAACCACAAACAAACATCCCACAACACCACTGATGGGCCACTTACCCACTCCTGGTTTTCTTTTATCTATACCCTTATTGATCTCCTTTCCGTGTGAACGGTTTAGCCCTGCATTTTAAGGAGAACAGAGGAAAGTTCTGAATGCAATTCCCCCTTTCTCAAGAAACACCCCTAAAAATCACTCAGGTTACAGAAATTACAAGCTTCTATATGTAGCAAGTCTGATCAGATTTCCAAGAGGAACCTTGCTGCTTCATAAACTGGAATCCACAATCAGATCCATCTTCACCAATTGTTCCATTGATGCCAAGGCACAACAGCTGACCCAGAACTGTGCACGTGCCGAACGATCTGTGCCAAAATGTCTTAGAGGAGGATCAGGTCCCTGTAAGATTAGCTGCATGTAAGGCTTCAATCCTGCAACTGCAATAGCTCAGCAAGACTGTTATGACAGAATCATTGCAGGACTGAGCCCTAAAATAATCAAATATATAAAGATCTTTGTCCTCTCCACAACTGAAGCACAATTCTTCAAAAACAACCACACAAAACCACTTTTGTATTTGTGAAATAAAAATCAATTCTTAGGATGATCAGCAGGAGCCGCATCCTTCAGACCAGGCTCCTTAAGAGCTACAGACCATTTCCCCATTCTTTCGGGGTTTTGTTCTGCTGGGCTTTTCTTAAGTAGTTTTACAAATTGGGGCTTTTTGGTTTGGTTTTTTTTTCCCCTTGAAGATAGTACTTTTTATTGTAGTAATTCTTCATCATCTCCTACACGGCTCTCACCCTAAAGATAACCCCAAGACAGTTAAAACTCAGCCCACCAGAGTCAAGTCTGACAGCATCTGGAAAAGGTCAGTCATTAAAAAACCTGACCGTGCTTGGCTGGAAGAGTAAAGCAAGGATGGGGGATAACTCCTTTGAGATCTAATAATTTTTACTCATTATCTTCTTAGCTTTCCATCATTTTATTTCATAGTACAGACACAGGTGGCTGGGTCTGAAACCCAAAGGTGAACAAGTTATCACGAGTTCCCTGTGAAATCGAGTGCTGGTATGCTCAAGACCATGTACCCACTCAGAAAGCAGCACATGCTTAAAACCCTAGGTTGGCACAGGCATCTGCAGATCTGAACAGTACTAGCCTAAGAGAGCACGAGATCCATGGATTCTCAGTCTAATCTGCTTTTAAAGGCAGCCATTAGGCTTCCTTGCTACTGAACTGCTACAAAACAGCGAAGTTTAAACTTGGGACCTGAACTACAAAGCGCTTCACAAAACCCCACTTTGCCACAATGCCCACTTCCTTCCAGGCCATTCGTGCCAGTCCTTACAGCAAGAAGCTTAAGCTGGGGAGCTGAAATGAACACTCTAGATAAAGTAAGCACAAACCAAGCCTGGCCCAGGAAGCCCTTTCAAGACACAGGACATTTTCGCTTATGCCTGGAATCAACATAAATACATTTCTACCACCTTCACACATCTCAGACCAAACATGATTAGGCATCCTTGCAAAAGTCACTTTGAGAGGAGAAGGCAGAACAGAGGAACAATATTCACACACCACTGAGTTGGAGAGACCCTGGGTTGCAAGACAAAAACATCAGGTCCAAAAGCTCTGACCTACAAGGTGGCTGCTATCACACAGCACATACTCTTAAATGTAAAACGATTCTGAAATGAACTTAGGTACTAACAGAGTTGGAAGTTTACAAATACTTAACCAGCAAGCCTGAAATTGACAGTTTACTATCATTTTTGTCACCTACCACTAGGCAAAAGTAATATACACACATACACATGGTGGATGCTTTAGTAACAAAGAGGGAAGTGGCCCAATAAATTTAAGAGTGGTCTAGAAACTCGCAGGAAGTTCAGGAGCTCTGTACTCGGTTCTGCCACCAGCCATCTGGTCTTACCTGAACATCCCTGCGTCTACAGTGGCAACACTGCTTCTGAAATGTTTGGGAAAATGAAGTTAGTTGATGCCTGTAAAAGTACACAACAGGAGAGCAAAGTGTTATTATACCCTAAAAATGCGCTGTTTAACAAAACAGGTAAGGCACGAACAAAACACCACCAGTGTGCCACAAACACAACCTTAAAGACTTTGTTTATACACCTGTTTAACAGTGAATTGTTTTGACTCTCTAGCAGGACAGAATACTACATGTCAACCTGAAGTCCATCTCTTTATAGACAAAGGGGGCATTTCTTCCACATCTTCACAAACAAAACTGAACCTCGGTGTACCATTCTCTCCAAGTATTAGAACACCATCACAATTAACCTAACTGCTATTTTACCCTGACCAAGCTAACACATGGCAATTAAAATGAAGTAACACCAAATCGGATCAGGGCAACTTTCCTCAACTTTCTGCCCTGTTACTCAGTAGCAGCAAGTTTTATTTCCAGAGATCACACAATACTTTACAAAGGAAGAAGCCATCACCATCCCAAGTTTGTAAATGAGTCTGTAAATGGACAAACTGAGAGAGGAAGAAAGAGGAAGTGATCTGCCTGCAATCCTGAAGCAAGTTAATGGTAAGAACTGCAGCACAAGCCAGCACATTTTTTCCTGTTCCATCCAGCAGAGTTTTCACCCTTTGCCAGAGCCCTAGAAGGAAGTGCTAACCTTTCAATTGCTTGCTAAAATACAAGTGCAGAGTGGGGAGGTATTTACACCCATCCCTCTGAATCTATTTGAGTTTAAACAGGAAAACGTACTAGATACAGCATCGAATATGCCCAATGTCATATTTCAAGAAACTCATTCAATGACTGGGACACAGGTTACTATAAACTCACTCCAAGATCACTCTTCTTCACTCTTAGCACCATCAGAAGGTAATTTATGCATTATTCTATGAGTTTGCCTACCTTACAAAATTATCTTGTTTCAGCTACACCAGAACACTATGGCACCAGGATACTACACTATACCAAGACAAGGACATTTGTGCGTGCATGCTTCACTTCCACACTAGTTGTTACACCAGCATACACGGAAGGGCATAAAGCAAACTTACAGAACTGCAAGAACGCCCTTGAGAAAGGGCCTCTTCTGCCTTTTTTGGTCTCTGTAGCTGAAAAAGTTGGAGCAGAATACAGGTACAGCACGACAGGTTACTGTACCCATGCTCATACTTACACTCACATCTGTACAACAGTAAAATTCACACCAATCACCAGCATCATTATATGAGTACAGACAATCTCATAAGAATCCTCAATGAGATTCATTAAGGCATTCTTGTGAGTTAGAATTTATTTCCACTAGAGTCAATGGCAAAGTTCCCACCGAGCTCAGCACAGCAGTGATTAGACCTAATGGGGCACCGCTCCTGGCTAACAGCGCGGTTCCTTTTTGGATGGCAGGTGGGGGAATCACACATATGGTTAGCTACCCCTGCCACTTTCAGGGGTGTCAAGGAAGTAGTACCTGGGAAAGTGACAGAAGCTGTTTTGCAGCCAGTGACTAACACAGCTATACACTGCAAAGGCCATTCCCCTGCAGCTTACCTTACACAAACTTGCAGTGCCTGGGCTAAGAGAGCGCACCTGCCTTTCCACTCCCTCTGTGCTTGGCTAGAGCTGCCATGAAAGCAGACTGCTTGGCAGAGGCACTAGTTAGGTTCAGCACCAGCAGAAACGCTTCTGGTTGCGAAGACATGATTTTCTGGAAGCTCCCGAGTACAAAACTGTTCCAAGAAAAAGAGTGGCCTATTATCTAAATATGCACTGTTGGTGGGATTATTTCCACAAGTTAATCCATCTGACTAACTCTCCAGAGCAAAGGCAAAAAAAGTGAGCTTTAGTTGCAGTGATTGCACCAAACCCCCTCCCAAACAAAACGGAGTGAGACTGTCTCAAGCGTTACTGATGTAGTTACAGCAGCATTTTAAACGCTGCTCCTAGCTGGTTTTGCCACAATCCCTGTGACTAACACAGCCAAACTCAGCAGCCTCAGTGGAATTGCACAAGCTCACACCAACTCTGAATTCAGACTGAAGTGAATTTTACATCCAGGCTTTTTAGCCTGACCAGGAGCCCCTTTCAATACAACCTAGCAGGAGAATTCTGCTAAGCACATGCTGAGTAACAGGCTGCTCCAAGACATCTCACACAGAACACCCTCAAAGATATCAATTCTGCTGATAAAATCTTGGCTCAAACACTTATTTTCTGAAAGGGAAGAAAGCCTCAATATTTCACAGGTCTAAGGAGGAGGGAAGCAAGTTCGAACAAGAGAAGTTCAATCCCGTGGAAATGCAGCAACTATAAAATCAGCTGAATTAGTAAAGCATTCTGTTTAAATACTTATGCTAAACAAGAGCTAATTGTTTGAGGGCAGCATCATAAAACATGAATGCTTCAGCGATAAACAGCTTCCATCAGAAAAGTTGCCTAAATATGCAACTACTTCACTTTCTTACTGATCTTGTACCAAATGCATGTGAAAATTAAAATGACGACCCTTTCAGCATGAGTGATTCATCTTACTTTGGCTTGTTCTCTTCCTAAGAAAAGGAGGAGGTAATACTCAGTAATTGAACCATTTCAATTTCTTAAGGAAAGCTTTCTTGTCTCCCCCCCCCCCCTTAAAAATGGACCATTTTAACCATTTGTGACCCACAGAAGCATTTTGACTTCTGCTTCGCTCTCCATCTAATTTCTCTTTAGCTTTCTAATCTTACCTTTTCATATTTACTTCCACAAGACCACAACAACTGTAGAGACTTTGAATACCCTATACATTGATGGGAAAAAATATGGAGAAACAGGACAAAGACAGGATCACAAAAACTATGTTTGTGCTGGGGAGAGAAGGCCATAAAAAACACTTCTTGAAGTGCGCAACTCCTCCTTTGGGAGGGGTCGGGGTAGAACTGCAATATATGAGTAGCCCGTGTAACTGTGCCACCAGGCTTCAGACACACTCCACATTTCTGAGCACGGCCCTTCTACTACCTGAGGTCTAACTCTGCATTCCTCATTGGTCACAGGTACTGCGACACAGTCCCCCTGCTGCAGAAAAGCTGCGTGGAGCTGCAGAGTCAATACATGTTATCAAACTCCCCGACTCTGCCCAGATGCTATTAATACTTTGGTAGGGTGGGGGTTAGAATACTTGGCCCATGTTAGCCCACTGAGTTGCCATGACATATTTACCAATTACTGTTTTCCCCTCTTACTCTTTCTTCATCAAATACATTCAGTGCCTAGTAGCCAACTTGCCTTACTTCTGGTTTCTGGACACCAGTGGTGCTGAAAGTTACAAAGTCCACTCTCAAGCACTATAGTCAGTCACACGCCACATAGTCTAGAGGGAAACTTGCAACAGCCATTTCAAAACAGCAGCTTTTTTCTGAATGCTAAATACTTATCTGTGTAAACAGACAGGTATCTGTTTGTTGATCTATACTTGCTAGAAGCTAGAGAGGGCTCTAGCTCCCTCAAAAAGGAAAAGATTAATACGACCACAGTGTCATCTAGTGAGCTATTCTGCATCCCTTAATGATGCAGCCCAAAGCATTATTACAAATACAAAACTTCGGATAAGGGATACTGAAGTCATCTGAAAATATAGTCAGCTTAACAGAAACAGAGTTACACATGAACCCTTCCTGCAGAAAGAAACCCAGCCGACATTTCTATCAGGTGATATTGATGCTAAATGTATTTTAATAAAAAATATCCCATTGTAATTTATCTTTAAACCATGACAAAGCAATGCTCAATTCTACTGTAATGCTGAATAAACTCCATTAATATTAAAACAAACTGCAAACATTTCATGTCAAAACTGCAAACAAAGCCCTAATACTGAACAGGTGAGTCCTCACTGAAGGATAAAGGACAAGCATTCACTTTAGAACTATGTTACCTGAAACTAGGAACTTCCACTGCATTTGCAGAGAAAATGTCTTTGTCCCATAAGTCTCTTAATGGGGTTTGGTGTGAAGTTGAGAAACTAAAAAAGTAAGATCACATCATTTTCCTCCTCATCTGAGAAAGCAAAGCAGGTAAGTTACAGTTCTACTAGTTCTCAAAGCCTGCATCCAGTTACAGCAGAACAGGTTACCTTGTTAGGGATAATACTTTAACTTATATTTTAAATGTAAAATGTACTTGCATTAACTTCGGTGTACATGTGTGTTTGCAGATGAGTGTGGCTTAATTAAACAGGACATTTTAAAAGACACAAAAAAAAAAAGGTGTAAAAGAAAAGGATAATTTATCATGTCCTAAATCAAAACCTTTTTAACAGTTGCAACGTAAATAAACGCATTAAGCCACGTAACTGCTTACATAGCATGCAGCCATACAGTGCATCCTCTGAACTAACAAAAAAAGTGGTGCCAAATTTAGGGTAAAGGCTATATTTAGCAACAGATTTTAACGGTTGTCTACCAATAGAGATTGCTTCAGAGAAAACAAATACAGGAATACCAAAACAAAATGAGATTAAAAGCACCAATTTAAACCAAGTGTTTATTGACCAAAATCATGACTCAAATCAATCCAATCAGCACAACTGGCATGTCCAGGCAGCAGATGCGTAAGCGTATGTACAGAGGGGCTCACAAGGGGCAGGAATATAAGGTGCAGAAGCCTCCCTGCTTTCACTGTGCCCCGCTCAATCTCTGTAAAGCCTGTTAGTGCTCCACAAAACACCATCCTCCACTCAAAGATTTATACCCCCCCCTCCACTTTAGTATCCCTGAATAAGAGCACACATACTGTCCTCATTGGAAGACTGAACTGTGCCCTTCTCTCCTGACAACGACTGCATGGGGATGTCAGTGATGACAGCCTTACCCCCTGTTTTGATTTCTCTCTTTCAGCCTCTCTAAGTGAAGAGTAACAGTAAACTTCAAACGCAGCCCTGCGGGTCCATCCAGGAAAGCGAGACTGCATACAGAAACTAGATCAGCCATGGCACAGAAACCAGCGGGACCATTCATAGACAACACAGTGTCTGGCCAACTTACTCAGGTGCTTCCCTCCCCACGCTCCAGCATCCTCTCTCTCATTCAGCCCTGTCACCACATGGCATAGAGAACCACACAGCTCAACAGGGACATTCTTAAGAGTCCAGTTCACTGTGTAAGTAAATAACCTGTTTCCTCTAGACACATCTCTCAGGAGGACAGGATCTTCCTTTGCTGATTAAAAACTTCACAAACACACAGGCCCCGAAGCTTTGTTTGGAGCTCCCACCTGAACAACAGGCCAGCCCTGAGTAACAGCAGGCTAGGCTATTCCAAACTTGCAACTGAGCATCCAGATCCTTCAACATCTTCCTATGAAGGAAGCTGATAGTCCAAGCTGTGGCAAGGGCCCTTGCAATATATAACGTCGCCTGGGCCACTTTTAACCATAGACCTCGTGTACCTTCTGCTGCTTTGGCACACAACACTGAGATGAGACAGAAGCACACATAAGCACGTGCAAGAAATGCAAAGGAAATACCGATTTACTATCAAGGGAAACACTTAAGAAATAATTTTTGCCTCACACACACACAGCTCTCTCTGATATTAATGGGAAACAGGCACATTCAACCAACCACTATGCTCAGCTATCCATAAATTACTTCCCTCTTTTAAGGTTTCCTATACTAAGAAATAAAAACTTCCTCCCCTTGCTCTACTTCTGACGTTTGTCTTCCTTATTTCATCCGACAGTTTCCAAAGAATGGCACTGGAGCTTCTGCTTACTCTTCAGGACTGGAACCCATTTTTAATCCAAAGACTAGAGGGAGTATATCATGAATAGTTACCTACATTACTGTATTTCCTACAGGTTTTGTCATTCTTCTCTTTGCAGACACCAAATTTCCCCCCTATAAACACCTCTGTTTCTCCAAAATCAGCTGGAAACTAATGATGCCATTTTTTCTTATTAATTCATATGCCATAGCTCTGTAATCAGTGCTGGATCATGCTGCAATTTTGCATACTTGTTTCAAAATATATTACGAGCACTTGATGACTGATGTTTAACACAATGTATGAAAGAGCATCTCAAACAAATTAGAGGGAAGAAATACAAATACATTGAAATAAGAAAAGAATTACAGACAAGAAGTAAACCCTGTAACTCACAAGTGTGTGGCACACAGCACTCTCCGATAAGAACTGAGCCAGGCAGGAAGTCTGCGCTATTCAATGTGAAACCTGGATATAAGAAAACTTTTGCCAAGAGGAAGAATATCTGAAGCCAAACTCACCAATGAAGTGGAGGTGATAATGCCACTTCTTTTCAAATCTGTCTTCAACCACTTATGTGCAGCACATCAGAAAGCTCTGTCTGCCTAGCCACACAGTTAAGAAGGAAACATGACTGAAATAGCATATGTGTCAAAAGATATATCATTTACCAAATGGCATTCTCACACCTTATACGCTCTTCTACCCTCCTCTCAATACTGGGAATTCTGCATGTTTCAGCAATGTCTCTATTCCTACCCCTTCCTGCATTGCTCGTCATCAGGTAAGGGACTGCCTGTAGGCTTGTGCACCAATCACTGAGTACAACAGCTGTCTGACCCCGGCAGGACTATCTGCACATCAGTAACTACCAATGATGGGGAATATGCAGCTTTCCCGAGGAATTAAAGACCACCAGAAACTTCAGCCAGATGACCTGCCAAGGAGTGCACACTGCTGATGCAGCTCTGGTTCTGGCTTTGTGCTCAGGAATGCAACCGCACAGCTACAGCTGCAGGACTGAGCTCTTCAGTAGTTAGGACAAGATACATTGATGTTCCTGCACTTCACCCCATAAAATACCAATCAGCACGATGCTGCTAACTGTAGATCACTGCAGACAGGATGTAGCTCAAAGACCACTTCTGGAAAGTAAATCATAACATGGCCAACCACAAAAATGCCTTTTCATCAACCTCGCAAAAGAAAGCAACTTCCTCACAACTTTCACAGACAAATCTTAATGCAGAACATCAAAACTCTTCAGCTCCACTAACTTCCATGGAATTGCTGCACACTGAAGAGGCTGAAGTTAAAAAAAAAAAAAACAAGTTCTCCCCTCTTCTTTCCCAGTGGTTTTCTTTATCCAGCTTCATCTCCAAATCTCTCATGATGTCTTTCTCTTAAATATTGCTTTGACAACCACAAAATAATGCATTCCCTCACATACACAAACAAAACCCTGGGATTATTTGCTTCATAAAAGAACACACAGGCTGAAGAGTGAAGACTTGCTATTCTACCACAAGTGTTATAATCCTGACTATTATCGTGCAACATGCTTTACCCACTGCCAATGCTGGGTAACTCCTGATTGTGCAGGACATGGGTACAGGTGAAAAACCAACAGAACAAAAAAAACAAACCCAGAAGACAACTTCTGACAAGGCACACGTTTAAAAGTCTTTATGCAGCTGGCATAAAAAGCACACTGGGGACAGAACTGAAAGGTATAGGTTGAAAGCCATCAACCCAACAGCAGGGAAGTACTGCCCGGCACACTCGGCAGCACAGCGTAGTCACCAATCCCACCCAGCACAGGATCAGGTTTAAGCTTTCCTCACTTGAAACCATCCATAAGCCAGTTCAGTTCTCACCATCCATACAAAGGAGCAGGCCTTTAATGTGTATGTCCTGCCCTGAATTCCACCTTTCCGAAGAGCCGGACAAAGCCCCTTCTGAAAGCATGGATCGCAGAAATCTTCCTGTTGCTACACCTATGCAACAGGAGAGCAGCCCCATGGCCGGGCATGCAGTTAAGCATCGTTCCTCCATGTTTCAAAGCAGGCTCACCACCGATTTGCTACATCTTGCATACATATTGCCTTTCAGAAAGACACAATAATAGAAAACAAACAAATAAATAAAACCCACCAAACAGGCAGAGGGAAGACACCTTCCCACTTCCCCTCCACAACCGAAGGTGCAGACAGGACTTGTTAAGCTTCTTGTGTTCCACTTGAATGAAGTTCCACAGATCCCATGTTGTGCAAGTCCACTGAATTATTTTTATCTTTGCTCAATGAGCCTCTGTGACATGAAGGGTCAATAAAATGCTGCTTCTTATTTACAGTAATTGACACGTTTTTTAAAACCTCTTCTATCAAAACACCCACGTGGATGATTTCTGACAATAAAAATTCCATGCTTCCTAAGCAACTGATTTTCTTACTTTAGTCTCCTAAAATCCTGTTAACTTTCCCTCCCTGTGCTAAAAATCGTACTTGCTTTGTGCTCAGATATGCCTGAAGCTAGTTTTATTTTCACATGCTGAATTGTCCACGCTTATAAGGACTTGCTATTACATTATGCAGTTGCGTGTGCTATAAAGTAAAAGGCACAAACACTGTGAAGTGTCAAAACCATGCTTTTTCCTCTTTGGCGATTCATTTTTTTCATATAACAGAATTTATAAACATTAGAAACACTCAAATGCTTCTATCACTGTGAAAATAGTACAACTAGGTATACACTCAGGCATTAAGTATGCTTTACTCCCCAAAATACAGCTCCTGTTTTAAAACCAAAGCCAGCTCATATTCTCAGTAACAAAACACCAGTAATCAGCAAATCTGAAACTCTTACAAGATGAAATATGCTTAGCACGTTTAGAAATGGGAGCTTAAATTAGCAAGGTACTCTATTTATCACAATACTGCCAGAGTGGCAAAGTAGCTGCTTCTGTGAATTCCACGTTCCGTGTGAAAAGTGGTTGTGATTTTACATCAGATTACAAATAGAGAAAATAATTAAAGGACCTATTTCACATGAATTCATATTTTAAAAACTCCGCTATGAAAACCATTATCTCACTTAATAAAATTAATACAAGGAAGTCTGTGTGCAATAGACTGTGTAATACAGTAAACAGTATAATACACAAGCAGTTTAAATACCATCTTTAATGGCAGAAACTCTTAAGTAAGTTCTCATCCGTCTTCAGCCTATCCTGTCAATAAACATAACTAAACTGGAAGTCAGTAACTTCACACTATTCTGAAGGTGTTTGAGTGCTTTTTTAAGGCAGCATTATGAACGGAAGTTGAGCATTAGTAAAAGATGCCCAACTGGCACAGAATTCAGTGAGACTACTCACACGTAAAGACAGGCATTTACTAGGAAAGCTTCAGAGCTTTCAAGGGAAAGGACACAAAACTAAGGAGTCAGATGAGGATTTTATTTCATTCCCTGCTAATGCTAACCTGCAAAGTGACTGCAGGCAAGCCTATGCTCCTTCACTGCATTTTATCTCAGGTGCCCAGAACAGGGATAAAAATGACTGTTCCTTGTTTTGAGGTGTGTGATTACAGGATGGCTTATGTACTTTGCCAGACAGGACATAAGCACATGAATAAGGCAATGCCTACAACTACCAATTATTAATAGTATCACTGTTATTGAGAGAATAATGTGGTTTTCTTCGCTTTTCCAAGCAATGCAACCTAACAGCAGCCCATCAAGCCATTTGTACAGTACTCCTTATACTGGATCAGGTCTTAGTCTTTCTGAAACTGTCAAGGGTGACAGCTATAGGAGTCTTGTGACATTCACACGTCCACTAGTACCAGGGTCCCCACATGGCTCTCAAACGGAAACACTTGATCATTTCTGATCTGAAACAAAAATCAAGTAACACAAAGAAAGTACATCCAAATATTTTTGTTATACACAGAGCAGAATGAAACAGCTTCTGTCAGTGATACGCCAAGAAATGGGGGCACACAAAGTAGAAGGAACAGAAGTCAAGGCAATACTACAGAAGTCAGAAAGCTGACTTTGTCCTGTTTGTTCTCAAGGATATTTTGAAATAGCCATGGCTATTACAGCAAGCCAGTGTTACAGACTCTAAGTAATTAAGAAAACATAAATTATTAAGGTTATGGTAAGGTAAAACAGTATCCATACTATTTCAAAGCAAGGAAAACTGTCCTAATATGTGGGCACCACACGATTCAATAATATGGGGAAGTATCATTAGTCTCCAATCGCAGGTGGCAAAGGGACACACAGCTCTGCTTCCAAGAGTTAACGCCAACCCTGGAAGCCAGCAGTGGGCCACAGCAGTGCCACTGACTCTACCAGAAGCTGTGGGGGGCTACCGCTGTGGCAGGGCACAGCAAGTCTGACTTGGGTCCAAAATGCATGAAGCGGCCACTGGTTTTGAGTCCATCACTCGCCACAGCTCACACAGCCAGCCTGGTACATGAGCAGAAATTAAAACCAGTGTTTCAGGTCTGTTCCAATCTTAACTTACTGTAAATTAAAGTTGAAACTTGCTGGTTTCACCGAGGAACTACTTTGAGATAAAGAGGGAGACCTGAACACTTACACCTGCCCCATGCCACCAAAGGAGAGGCAGCATTTCACTTCCCAGGTGCCCAGATTTCACTGCAGGTACCTTTACAACCCTCGCAGTACAGCAGAGCCTTGCACACTGCAGGTCTCATCTACCCTACCTGCACCTTCCCTACTGCTACACGCAGTGGAAGAGCAACTCTCCCCAGCTCTCTTGGCCAAAGTTTCCTTACTTCGTATCACTCTGTTAACAGCTCCATGCCACAGGACTGCCCTACCTAAAGCCATGTTGACTGAGCTTCAGAGATGTCCTGCAACCTCAGCCTGCAGACCACCAGCAGCAGCAACCTGGAATAACTTCAAGCTCTGATTGCAAGCAACTGTGTAAGTGAATTTAACCAGGCTTGTCATCTGCTTAAAGATATTCACATGTTCACAGGATCACAAGCTACGGAACCATTAATTTACAAACAGAGTATATTAAGATCATTCTGGATGAAAAAGAAAAATGTTGCCTATAAAATAACTGCATGATTCTCTCTGATATTTTCTGTGGAAAATTGACATTTAATATCTTCAATTATTCACACAATAGCTATGACAGAGAAGGGTTTTCTTCCTTGATTGAGAAAATAAACACGGACAAATTCTTCTCACCATCACTCCTAATAAGCCTCCCTCTGAAACCAAGAGAAGTTTTGCAGGCGATGCATTTAGAGCAAGCAGGAGCTCCCTCCTCCCCAAAAATAAAATCAAAAGCATTGAGGGCAAGCCTCTTAATAGTTCGAGGTTACCTCACCAGAGAGACCAGGCGCATTTATGCTACACTATGCTTCTGCTTGAAATGGTTATTCAGCTTGCTGAGCCAGGAGGGACAGGGGTACTCACAGAACTTCTGAGATCACGGGCCAACTCCTGCAACATTCCCAAAGCCCTTTGCTAGCAGCTCGCTCCTGTTTAGCTTAAAACACACTAACACTTGTTAACCAAGACCAGAACTCCGGCGTCTCTCCTGCAGGTCAAGACTGAATTACTAAACTTCATTCAGTTATTTTACAGAAAACTCTATAATAAATCTTCCCTTTTACCAAAGCAGAAAGTCTATAAAGTAAATGGAAGTTTCTAGTAATGGACAAAACTAACGCAATCTCTACTCTCCTCTTGACTATGCACATAGTTTTTATTACCTTTTTTTAACCTACAAGGAAATCTTTCCCTTCTTCCTCTAAACCTTTTATTATGCCTTTTTCATCAGAAAGGTACCCTACCCTTCTCTTCTTAGTAATTTTAAGCCAGCTCAACATCAGGCAAGACTTAAAGTTAGCATGATGCACAAAAATCGAAGTCCACTCCTCTGAAAGCTGTGGGCAGATTATGATCCCCACTTCATTTCTAGGATCAAAATTGGAGGCAATTAAAAGACTTCAACTCATGAAACTAAAGCCAGGTAATGACTGAAGTGACTACCTCAAGCAAGGTCCCTGAACTATTCATGTTCAGTACCCTTTACTATTACTCCAAATGAAGACAAAGTCCTTGGCACTTGCAGCACCCTAATCTGACTTGTTACCTGAAAACACAGAAAATTAAGTTCAAAAATCAGGGCATTTGTATTCAGCTTTGAACAACAGTTTGCAGCCTATCTGCCAGCTTCCGAATTTCCCAATGCATTTTCATTTTGTGAAAGCTGCTGCACCACTTACTCTACACAGAACATGATACTTGTCAGTAACGCCATAAAACTGAAAGCCGTGTTCTCCTATGCAACTAGTCTGTCATAAGGAATGTCAGCAATTCAACTTGGTGTTCATACTCTCAGATCCACACATACCAACCTCACTGCTCACAACATCCAAAAAACTGAAGTTTGGGTGTAATTCTACAGGAACTGGAGAACAAGCAGAATCCTCTCTTCGAACCATCTCCCCGCAGTAGTTATCCCAGCCTTAAGACTAGCTTTGTGGTAATAATATCACACCACAACAGCTGCTCCCAACAGTCCCCTCGAAGCCAGCATGTTTGGGACCATCACTTATCCTATGTCTGCTATACACTACCTGGAAAAGGTCAAGAGCATGTTATTAATCATTTGCATTTATGAGTACTAACCTTCCCCCACATACATGTCTTGTCTTGCTTTTAACTCTGTTCACAACAGCACCATTTAAAACAGACACTACCTCCCACTTCCCCATTTTGGGCCAAGGGCAGTTCAGAGCAGCCACGGGCGACTGTATGAGAAGTGCTCCAAGTGCCATCTGTTTTATGTCATCTATGAAAGTGACCCCACTAATTTAGAAGCACTTTGTGAAACTGCTGCTTCTACTTCAGCTTAGAAGATTTCAAACCCTTGAAAAAGGTGTCCAAACTCTTTCCAGCACACAGGTAAAATAAAGCTTGTGTACCTGATAGCTTACTAATACTACTAAGTAAGTCACTAAGACTCATCTTTCAAATCGATAGCGACCTGCATTAATCAATGCCAGAAGAAAAAACAGTAACACAGGAAGAACATGGATAGAATTCTAATAAGCTCCCAGTTTTGGTGTTAAAACTGAACCAACTCCTGTGGCAGTGGCCCTACAGTTCTGTGAAACTTCTCACCGATTCTTGACCTCCAGAGATCTCCAATTACCCATTTTGTTTCTATTTTCCTGGTTTTCCTATCACTGAATTTTAAAAGGACTTCACATTCCCATTCAGTTTCTGACCTGTGTGTTGCGCTTTGCATATTCTACTGCTACTCTGGTTTAAAACTTTTGCCCCAAGTCAATCAGCTGATTATCTTTACAAAACAAGGTTTAAGGAAAAACAAGAAAGGAGAAAAGAAGTGAAGAGAGAACTGAATATGCAGAGTCTTTCAATTTCAGGTTATTCAAACCCGCCCCTACACAACAAACTTCATTATCTAACAGTCGTTATGAGCACCTGGAGAAGACATGTTTTCTGAGGAGCTAAAACCTGAACAAGCATCTTCCATGTGAGAAGTGGCAGCACGAGGACCTCTATCTTATCAACAACAACAGAGCTCTTTTTCAGTGTGTACAGTTTACATACTTACCCGGGAAGGCAAATGGAAATTACAGGCAGATGAAGATGAAGCTGTCTCAAAGCCTTTGTCATGTGATAGTGACCTATAAAGTATCAAATAAAGGCACATCATCAGCACATCATGATTTTACAATATTGCAACTCGCCGCAACGCCAACGAGAGGAGAGATCCCAACATTTGAAACTTGCTTCTTCCTCACCCCCACCCCAGCTAAGTTGTCATTATAGCAAGACGACAGTCGTAAGAAACCGTGAGGAACAAACAAAAGATGCACCGTGTCTTTAAAGGGCATCAGGACTGGGCAAATGGAGCAAAACACTGAGTGTACAGCAGCAGGGTGGGTTATTTTTCCTGTCTCTCATACACACACACACACACACACGGATGCATGTTTATGCGCGTACACAGACACATGTACACACACACACGGATGCATCACATAATTATCTACATGCACACACAGAGAAACACGCACGCATTACCAAAATAAAAGGCACAAAGTTGACCACCATCAGCACGGAGGTGCACACACAACAATAACCCCCGGGAACTTACACAAGTGAGCAATCAATCCCCTCTCGTGGATAAGCCAAACCACGCGAAATTAACAAGAACAAGCGGCCAGACTGCAGGTACGAGATCCACCCGCCGAGAGAAGCCCGACCGAGAGAGCGAGAGCGAGGGGGCCGGGCGGACGGACGGACAGCTGCAACGCTTTAACACAGTTCCAGGTAATGCCCGTTCACCCCCCCACACCCGGCACGGCACAGCCCAGCCGAGCTGCCCGGAGTCCTGCGACCGCCGCAGCCCGCGGGGAGAGCGGACAGACCCCCGGCCGCCGCCCGTGCCAAGTGCAGGGCCACCGGAATCCGGGCTCCCGGGTGGGGTGGAAAGAAAAGGTATTAAATATGGAGAGAGACCGCCGTGACCCAGGGCTCCCCCGTCTCCCCCCTTCCCCGAGCACCCCCACACACACCCGCCGCCCCCGGTCACCATCAAGTTTGCATCCTAGTTACAAAATGTCGATCTTGAAGGCTGACAAGACACAGGGAGAGGGGGAGAGAAAGAGAGTGTGTGTGAGTGAGTGCGAGAGAGAGAGAGAGAGAAGAGAGAGTCCATCTTGCTTTGAGGGGGGAGGAGAGGAGCAATAATGCAGCGCATAAATCTCACCCTCCCGGGGGAAAAGTCTGCACAACCCCTTTGGGGGCGTGCGGGCGGGCAGGGAAGGGGCGGCGGCGCGGGGAGGGGGCGCGGG
>JANRGW010003624.1:0-37301 GCA_024733675.1 Psilopsiagon aymara
CTCAGAGCAGCTTCCAGTGTCTGAAGGGGGCTATAGGGATGCTGGGGAGGGACTCTTCATTAGGGACTGTAGTGATAAGACAAGGAGCAATGGGTTCAAACTGAAAGAGGGGAAGTTTAGATTGGATATGAGGAAGAAATTCTTTCCTGTGAGGGTGGTGAGGCACTGGAATGGGTTGCCCGGGGAAGTTGTGAATGCTTCATCCCTGGGAATGCTCAAGGCCAGGCTGGACATAGCCTTGGGTGACACGGTTTAGTGTGTGGTGCTCCTGCCCATGGCAGGGGGTTGGAACTGGATGAGCTTAAGGTCGTTTCCAACCCTGACTGTTCTATGATTCTATTCTGTAATTCTATAACTGTGGCATGGCAAACAAAAGCCAAACCAAGTTATGCTGAAGCAAAGACAGGGAGTTTGGCTGATTAATGGCTTTCTCACACCTGTTAGGAGGAAAAGAATCACTTGTGTGTGAACCAATCACTGTTTTTGAAGAGTGAATGAGCCAAGGTGTATGAGTAAAAGGTATGAAATGCTGCTGCAGATTAAGTGTGGACTTGCAATTGCTGACTATTGCCTCAAAGGGATTTCCAATGATTGGATTCCTTGTTCCATCTTCTGCAAGCTACCCTATTAAGCCTGAAATAAATCAAAGTTTAGTATACCCTATAGCCTAGCAGGTTACAGAAAGGAAGATGTAACTCTGTGATCCACAATAAAGATGGTCCAAATCATTGCTCTTTCTTCTCTTTGAAGGAACCACACCATTTGAAAGATGCTCATGGGCTCTCCAAATACCTAGGTAATGCTTGCATTGCAAAGGGTGTTGGTGAGACTATGAATCTCTGTAATGCCGTTGGCTATTTGGCTTATTGCAAGGGTTATGGGATGGGTTTTCTGAATAGCTTAGGCTTTAGAAGCTGGAATGACTGGTATGTGCTCTGGCCTTAAGCTGACAAAAACTCTGTCCATTTTATAAGTTTTGTGGCTGTGCTGATTTCCATCAAGTGAGGATAATAGTGATCCCAGTTAATAACTGCAACCATAACAGGCAATAAGTAGGAAATCTCAACAATAAATTTCAGAGAAATATCAGGAAGAGGTGCTTGAAAAAATAAGCCTGCCAGAAACATAAATTGGGAGTACATTATTTCCATGCTCCCTCTTCTCTATACTAGCATCATTTCAAACAAACGCAAAAGTTTTCACCTGGCAAAGGAAAAGAAGACAGGAGAGAAAAACTGGAATGGAAGTGCTAGAGATGGCATAAAATTTGCATGACAGCAGCAAACCATTTGGATACTAAAACTCCACCCCGTGTGCAAGACCTTTGCATTTTTCTCATTAAATCCTATGGCTCATTGCAAGATTTATACAAGATTATGTAGGACAAGGCTGACAGAAGCAGTATTGCTGGGTGCTGGCAGCAAACTACTGCTGAAGAAGTGTTTTTCATAGCAGTCTTTAATATAATCTGGCTACAGAAAGACTCAGCTTCTCAGGACTTCAATTTCCCACCCAGGGCATCCTGCAAAACTGCTGCAAGTCTTTCATCAGTTATCTATAAAACAATGTGGCATTGTTGTCTCAATTAAAACACAGATTGTGTCCCTTTCCTTGGCTGCACATGTTTAAGACTGTATCCATGTTTAAGACAGGTCCTTCTTGAACGGGGGAAAACATTCTTTTTTCTCAGACATTGTGGGAGCATTAAACTTACCCTGGGGTTTATGTCTGTTAACATTAAAAGGTCAACTACACTTGACTTTTTAAATCCACTTTTTGTTGCTTTTAGCTGTACTTTGCAGCAGAGTTGCAGGAAAGTAGAGAAGTTACAGTTGGAAAAGGGTAAATCCGAAACCATAATTACTGACACCTTCTTTAACATCATTTTGTCCTCCCCCTGAGAGAAGTCAGAGCCCTAAGAGAGGCAGTAGCCTGCAAGACTGAAGACAGGATGATAGTGTCACCGTCATCTCTTCATCTTCACATAAATCATGACTGCAGTCTGGAAAGTGTGCTTGCTCTGAAACTTAATGGAGCTGTTGACAGCTATCCAGGCAAGCAAGAACACACTTGCTTGTCAGGTGTTGGAAAGAGACCAGAGGGGGGTGCAAGACAGAAAAGAGAAGGAGAATAGATGTTGGCAGGAAAAATAAAACCAACTGTATTCTTGCTAGGGCTCCTATCTGCAGAATAAGTTGACATTAACTTGCTGCTAACAGGGGATGTGTGCTGCTCCCTGATGTGCAACACTGCTGTTAAACTGGAGGAGACTTGCCCTCTGCCTTTAGACCTGTCATCTTGCAAAGAAATGCAGCCAAACATATTTGCAGAGAGGATTTTGACAGCGGAGAGCTGGCAAGGCAGCATGTGTGCTCGAAGGATCTATTCCAGAAGGGACAGGCTTCTTACTTGCAAAGGAGAAAGAAAAGGGAAAAGGTGTGATTCATATTCTGTCATGTTAGATGTCTAGAACGTTGATACCTATCCGAAGTGCACAACTAGAGTCCCTCTGTAAAAAGGAGAAAGGTGAGGGCTCTCTATGTTTATGTACATTTCTCAATTGCTTCCAAGCACAATAGTTCAGCCAGCAGCTCCATCAGTGAACCCAAAGTCCTCCCCTGCAGGCATTAGGAGCTGCTAGTCTTTTGCTAGAATATCCTCAGAAACTAGATGTTCTTTAGTGATATTTCAGCCCCAAAAGGGAAGTTGAAAGGAGACAAATCTCCTAGCCAAGCCACCCAATCCATATCTTCATGGAAGTAATAGTTTTCTGGGGTACTTTAATAATAAATAGATGTCTTCTCTCTTGAGCACTATCATCCAAATCATCCTTTGGCAATGAGTTCCCAGGTCTATCTCATGCTGTAGAAAAACTGCCTTTCCTACCCTACCACCTGCTAGATTGGGTCTTGAATTTAATGACTAAATAAGTAATTCCCTAGTCCTATTTTTCCATTGTTCTGTGGACCTCTGTCCAATCCCTGGAGTAATCTTTTCCTCTGGGATGAAGAAACCTAGTCAATGCAATTGCACTGTCTATGGAAGCCACTCCATGTCTTTAATTGTCCTCATTGCCCTTCTCTGTAGCTTTTATGTTTATAATATGGTACTTTTGCATACTGAGTGGCTGAATGGTTCATGGTATTCAGCATCTGAGAGAACCATGAATTTAGAATACCATAATTTTGCTTTCTATTTCTTTCTTAATGATTCTTAGCATTTCATTTAGCATTTTTTGATTACTGTTAAGCTCTAAGCTGATGGCTTCATGGACCTGTTGCTGTAACACCAAGCACTCGCTAGAGCCATAACGGTTTGATGAGAGCCCATCGAATTTGTTTTCAGTCATCCTCCTTCACTTCTCATTTATCCACAGTGAACATATTCTGTGATTTTATTTCTCACTCAGCCTGTAAAGTGTTTTTCCAATTCTTCACAAGTCGTCTTTACGCTTATTGCTCGGGATAGCTCTCTATTTGCAGCAAATTTTGCCTGTTAATACTCTTTCTAGGTCACTAATGAATGTCTTCAGCAGTGCTGTTTCTTTTCTGTTACTTCCCTCTGTTATGAATGACACTCATTTACTCCTACTATTCAGTTCCCATCCTGTAACTATATCAAGGCCACATCTCCTGGCATGCTTGCACAGTTCATTTTTCTCATGTATAATAGCAGAACTATCATGAAACACATCTGAAGTGGCTCCTGTTGCTCTGTAGAGTAGCTCATTAGGTTGTGTATTGCTGTGAGCTGAAAAAAGGGTTCTTATCCTTGGTAGACTTGCTAAAATCTTGAGGAAATCTCCACCTGGCTAATACATTTGTGCGTTTTGGAACGAGTTTGTGGTTTAGAGGTGGATTTTGTTATGTTCTTCTCCTGCCTCACTGTGTCTTGAAAGTTCCTTACTCTAAAAGTGCATGTATCCAAAGAAATATTCACTGATACAGTATGTCCAAAGCCAGAATCTTCTTGGACCAAATGTGTCTAGATTTTAACTGTAATATTTCCAATCTACCCCTATGATCTACAGAAGAAGGTGTTTCTTTTCCTATCTGCCTATTTTGGCATAGAAGGGATGTCTTAAAAGGTATTTGTTGATTTCAGGGATAATCTTGACAGCTGTCTTAATTGACAGAGTTAGTCTCCCATAAATGCAGCTGTGATCAACCCAGCAAAAATCATACCATGTAGGGCTTTGATGAGGTGAACATCTCAGATAATAGTACAGTTTTTGCTGAAATAGCTTTTCATTTCATGAAGTGTCTTCTGCTGACAGGACTTTATCATTCAAGAGGTATATTGTGTCCTGTCCATCATCTTTGTGATAAGATGATGGTTCTGGAACAAGTTTTTGGATTTCAGAAGCTCATGTTGCATCAGTTGGACTGACCTCAAAGCCTTGCTTCTCCTGGGAAAGACCCTCCCTTCTAGGAATCCTGTTCAAGCAGATCCCAAATTGCTGGTGTTCTGGCAAGCTGCAGTTGCTTTTTTACTGTGGAGGTGGGTACAGCACCTGCACCCAAATGCACTGGCTGAAAGGTGAAGCTTTACAACAGAGGAATGTGCTCTGTGATGGACTGACAGAACCTCTTGAAGAACGTACAAAGTCTTTCAAATATAATCTAGCTCAAGCTCGATGCAGGGGTATGAAGGTTGACAGCGTAGAACAGCCCATATTCATTGAAGATCTTAAATGCAAACAGATATAAGTCTTTATAAATGGAAGTGGTTCAAATAATCAAACCAGAAGAGATCAACCAACAAAACCCAGATGAGGTCAGGACAGCTGACTGGGGTTAGAGAAGGCAGCTGGGCTGAGCAGTGTAGTGAGGAGATTTCCATCCCTCAAATCTCTCCTGGCTGGTCTGTGTGAATGAGGTGAGACGGCATCAAATGCTGTCCAGATACAGTCACTCACATGAAGGAAAGGGCTTTCTTAGATTTCAATTTTTTTCTTGTGCCAGAGGAAATCCAGTCCGAAATCTCCAACTTAAGGATAAATTGCCATAGCTGCACAAGGGTGATGATCTTTTCACGTTACAATGCATATGGTGAAGGCTCCTCTCCCTTTGTTAAAGGTGATGTAGGACATCCTTGTTCTTCCATCTAAACCACAAAATTTGTAGTTGCTGTTGCTTTTACTCTGCTTGCAGGTTTCTGAGTACCAAGCAGACTGAACTCTTCACAAGAAAACTGCCAAACCTTCACGCAGTTCATCCTTTAATGACTAGATAAGTAGCACGTCTGATCCATGATCTCCTCCTGCTGGCTTTTCTCTGGCAGCAGTGCATAGAATGAGTGTCACAATAAGCTCCTGGAGAGTTGGCAGTGTCTCCATCGACTGGCTCTGGTCCTGATGCTGCAGCTCATTGTCATTATGGGCAGCTGGAGTAACTACAGAGAGCGCTGAATGAGAGGGAGCGCTGTCATCCCGAAAGCACTTCCCACTTCCCAACAGCAGAGTAACTAACTCTCTGATGCAGTACTTGTGTGAGACTCTAAAAGATCTGGATATTGGCATACAATACCTGAAGGCAGTAATTATCCAGGAAGGAATGGATTGCCATAGGCAACATATTTTTCTGAGATTAAAAGCAATTCATAAAAGTAGCCAAACAGATGGGATGGGATGAAATGATGAGCCTGGAATGAGCAGTGAAGATTTTATAGGTATTGCATCTACATGAAACAGAGCTGAGTTTAGCAATAAAGATATTTTACCCACCTTTGTGAAACAGCTAGACCTCAGGAGAATACAGCATCTGTGCAAGACTACAAGGAAGCATTGCATCCTGTTTTAGTTGAGACATCAATAAATAATATTGACAAAAGTATTAAGGAAGATATTTATAGGATATACAGAGCATTTTTGTGTTATCTAAGATCTGGTACTGCATTAATTATGTATCAGACTTAAAAGGTAGAGTTAACCTTGACCCATTCTGGTGACATGAGTAAAATGATCAGACAGGGGCTCTTAGAAACACAGCATCTTCCACATTCATGTTATTAACTAACAGATGTAGAAATGCTGAAAGGGAGCTCTAAAGGTCTTGAGTTACTCTTTTATAGCATGGCCATAATGCAGGCATTCCAGTGTCCTCCTAATGAATGATATGCACATTCCTGAGTTATATAGAGAATGTAAGTTAATATTCCTAAAAGCAGCTTTCATTTTTCAAGGAATGCAAGACTGTCCTAAAGAGAATCAACCTGGATGGTAATGGAAAACCTCATCAATAACACATCTGCTGACACTCCCCATTTCAAGGCAAGAACATTATGTACTTTTGGCTCAACTTAAAAGTTGTTATACATCACAGAAACATCAAAACTTTGGTTATAATTGAAAGAACTAATTAAGAGATAGTCATTAGAAGGTACAGATCTCCTGAGAAACACCATCGAGTATTCCTTTTTCAGGGTTTGCTGTGTGGGTTCAGGAGCTCTCAGGGTCATTTAATACAGCCAGCAAATTATCACACCCCTGCAGAAATCAAGATGTTAGTCTAGCTTCAACATGAGCAACTAACAGCTTTGGAAATCAGGATTGAGCTCCCTCTTCTTGGCATTCCACCAAAGTCAATGGAGATGTTCCAATTAATACCGCTTGGCCCAAGGCTTCCATCCACCGAGCATATGCAGCATATATCCACAGACATCGTAGGTATCATAATTTTAGTGCTTTAGCAATCTTCCTGAGCTATGAGATGGCAATACAAATGTAGGTATCTGTGATGAATTACCAAAATATTCTCCCATAATAACCACTGAATTTTAGGGCAAGGCTGCCTTTTCACTACAGAGCATAGAGGAATGTCTTGCAGGGCCTCTTGTAGTTGCATCAACTTCAAGAAAATATCCAGATCTTACTTTCAGGAACATGAAGAGTTATGATGACCATAATGTGTTGAAACATGAGAAAGCTCCAGATCTGGAATAACCATACTGCAGGTGTTCTAGACACAGGATCAAGGGTGAAACTGTAGAACAAAACACCAGTAGCATAAGATTATATTCCTATGGAATCATACATTAAGACCAAAAAATTACAGGGAAATCTGTTCAGACAAGACAGTCCTGCAGTTAACTTTGTATTATTTGGAATCTAAATCTCTCATTTCTTTTGATCTCTACCAAAGGGATAGAAAGGACAGAGCTAGAAAATTGAGTGAGTGCCATCTTCAGAAGAAGCAAGCAAAAGAAATATCTTCCACACTATTTTCCTGGTTTAGGTTTGGATTTTTTTTGTGTGTGCAATTCTAAAACCCAAAGAGGTTTGTAACATGGCAGTGTAAATTGAAGGGGAATGAAAGGTATACTTATATGTATGTATAACATATATATGTATAACATATATATACACACACAGAGCACCCCCATCACCTAAAGACACATTAGGAAACAGATGCTACTTTTACAACCCCATTTGTCTTTGATGTCTTTCCTTTGCAGCTGCTGATCTGTGCAAAAAGCCTTTTCTCCTTCCTCAGCTCATTTGTTCTGCAGTTTGATGTCACCTTAATTTTATTGTCCCTTTCAGCAAATTTTCTGTGATTTAATGGAGTTTCTTGAGTAATTTTGCATCACAGCATTATAGATAGTGCAGTTACTTGTGTGGAAAGCCCCATTCTGACTCCTGGAATATATATTGACTTTTGTACATTATAAGCTTTCATATTCTTGGAATTACTGCTTTTTGGTATCCAAGCAATGCTCCTACAGGATCAATGCAAGGCACATGCCATCCCTCTTTTCCTTTTCATGTCTTAGCATACAATATTTCAAGAACTGTAGTCACAGAGCTTGCTCTAAATTTGCCACATAGATTTCAGGGGAAATAAATGAAGCTGTGCATGAATCTCAGGTAAAGGTTTTAGAACATAGGGAATGCTTGTGCGGGCTAGGATGAATGGCAAGCTCCCTTCTATGGATGGATTTACTAACGAGGGAGAAGCAGCTCTCTTTTCTGCATGGGACTGTCTAATGGAATTGAAATCAGGGAAGCAGAAGAGACACTGGTATTCTTTTCCTCTGTATTTGAAAGCTTTGATAAACATAAAGTAGTGTTAATAGTCCCTGAGGACTCAAATCATGATGTACACTTGGTTGTACCTCCTTTCCACAAAAGAAAAAAAGGAGGCTTAAACATGCTGAGTTTCATGAGCAAAGTACTTTTCCATGGTATTTTCTGAGCTGTCCTGAGGCTTCAGATTTTCTGCACAATGATTAAAACTCCATTAATAAAATTAAAAGCATTCATGGCTTTACCAATGCCCAGACTGTCTATTAGGTGTCACAAGCAAGCACTTAAGTGTGCAGTAATGTGCCAACTATTTGCAGCAGTGCTTCTTCCTCCTTACATCTTTGGAACATCTTCAGAGTGTACCATGTGGATTTTGCCAAATTAGTGCCAAATTCATGTAGCCTCTATCCTCTCCAAGCCCCATCACAACCAGAAAAGGTTTGTACTTATTTTTCTGTCCTTTCCAATAGCATCAGTACTTTATATGAGTATTTATTCCAGCATGACCCAGAATCTAGAAAAGTCATGAGGTGGTCCTTCTTTAGGTTACTGGTCTACAAGCACATCTATGTATGTGACTCAAAATGCACATGCAAGTCTTTTTGAAACCTATGACCCATCCACCCATCCACCCACCCATCGATCCATTGTTTGATCCATCCATCGATCAATCGATCCATCCATCCATTCATCCATTCATCCACCCACCCATCCATCCATTCCTCAGTGAATCAACCTCACACCTTATTTGTGCTTTGGGAGTGTAGTCAGTAAATTTCTTCACCAGCTGAGCGTGACTTGCATAATTTCATTTTTTAAACATCTTGGATATTTACAATGGGAACAGCAGTAATGCTACTGCGAATACACTGGGCATACACTTTTGTTTTGGAAGAGAAGGCTGTTTCAGTTCAGGGGTCCTTACTTGCACCTTTCTCTCCAAAGTGGTACAAATCTTGTTGGAGATAGTGGGCACCACCCTGATCAGCAAGACCTAGTCATTATAGCAACAACAGGGTTTTTTTCTGTCTGTCCTAAAGCCACAGAAGCAAACCTCATCAATAAGAGATATTTGTTTAATGGAATATATACTATATAATTATATGCATGCATATTATCACAAAGGATGGTATATTTTATTATTCTTGTCAGTTATAATTGCTAGAAGTATAAAGAAGCAACTACCTGCACCTGAGTGCTTCACCTGTATGTAAAATTCTTCATGAAGCCAGTTTGTCTACTAGAATACATAGGTTTACATCAATGTAGGATACTGCAGTTCATAACTGCATCTTCTAGATAAAGCTCATCTTCCCTTTGATGCATCAGTTGACATACTGCCTTTGAAAGAGGTATGCAAGTTTACAGTCAATCACTTTGTCCCACTTTCTCTGTCCTAAGTGAAATCGAGTAAGAAATCAGAAATCATGAGCCAGCCTAATCCATGTGTTTGAATTGTCAGCTTCAAGATGCAGGTGCAGTCCTCTTACAGAACTGATCAATTTTAGAAACATAAACAAGTATGTGAAACACCAATAACGTATCAAATTTGATAGGAGCAGTCAAAATGCTAACAAAACAATGAAACACCAAGGGTCCCTGCGTCCCTGAAATGCTGTTTTGCAATTAATGAGCTGTTGGTTCCATTCATTACACATATCCTGCAGAGCTTTTTATTTCTGTGGCAGAGCACTCCTGACATCAGAAGAGGCAGATCAGTCTCTGAATCCAATTTCTCTCCCTCCTCCCTCCAACAGTTGTATTGCTATAGAATAAAGAGTAGAAGGTCAAATAGCTGCAGGTGTCCATATAACTTCCCTTAATTCTTTTCTTATTGTACCATTAAAGCAGGGTGGCCATTACTGTTTATGAAAAAGTGGATCTGCACCTTTTACTGGGAAAAGATACTCTCTTGTTCCAAAAGTAAAGATGAAAAAGGCCAAAGCTACTGTTTAATAAGAAAAATCATTCAGTCTTTGGTGTAGCCTTTGAACAACAGTTCTCCAGCAAAGGAAACTCTCTTTATCAGACACCTGGAGTATATTGCCCCTGGGGAATCTGAGATAAGAAAGCCCAGTCTCAGCTTCACATTCAGCCACGATGTGATTTGAAGGGTGATAGCATTTCTCCAGCTGGCTGTGAGAATCATTCATTTACTATTCAGCTCTATCTCCAAGACCCCTTGATCAAAGTTCATTATCCTCTGTCAGGTAGCTGTTTCTGACTTCATATCTTCCTTCAGCACAGATATCTCTAACTTAGAATATCCCTGTGTTCAAACACTGGGTCCTTATTTTACCTTTGTAAGAAGAGACAGGGTGAAAACCAATTATTTGATGAGTATTAAATATATTCCCAGGAGCTCATTTAAGTCTGGACTTACCCTTTCTTACAGGCTGAAAAAGACAAAAAGCAAAACAAGAGAGAAGTTACCATTTTTCAACACTTGCTGTAAACTCCTCCACTTCACTCTTCTTCCTGACATTATAATATAGTTCTTCATGATGTTTCTAATTGCTCTTATCAATTTCATCCCCCCCCAATCTTATTTGAAGCTACTCCTGTGGTTTGAGCAGGCTGACACAGTTTATTAGTGCTGAGAGTGGAATGCATCACTGATTGCCAGCGATGCATTCAAAAGCCTTTTGTAACATTTTAAACATGTTTACAAACAGAATCCATTTCATTATCATTCCAGCAAAAATAGAACAATGGATTCATTCTGACGACAAGTTTCATTCCTGTCAACAAGAAGCTGAATTCAGATTTTTTTCCTGGAGTTTCCTTCTGGGGCCACCCTTTGATATCTCCAAGGGTATCAAAGCCTTCATAGCCCTCCAAAAACCACTCAGCTACAGAAAGTAGTGGGACAGCTTGCATGAGCTACAGATTGAGGTAATTATACACTTGACTGCTCAGTTTTGGCAGATGATGTTGCGTTGTCCTTGTAAGATAGACTGAAGTTCACCGGTATGTGTGTTTAGAGGTAGTGAACAAAATATTCACATCAAACTTTCAAACAAAATACTGCAAACTATTAAGATATTTATGTATAGTGTTGCTAAGGTTTAATTTCAGAAGGGAGAACATTGAGGACAGTTGATTATTTTGCATTGCTCAGATGGAACCTTCTGCATTTCAGTTTGTGCCCATTGCCAATGATGATGGACATGTTCATTGCCAAAGTTTATGGAAGACTGATTCAAATCAGGTCTCAAGACATGATTTTAGCTATAGATGTGCACTCTTCAGTATGTACCATTAAATTTCTTTGCTTTAGGCCTGTAAACTCTGGAATGTGCATAAAATTTAGACTTACTGAAAAGCAAAGTAAAAATCAATGTCTTAAGAAATATGTTTACAGCTACTTTAGCAGAGATTTACTTTAGCATATAAACTGAGACTTCATTTGTAATGAGCTCTGCAGAAGCAAAAGGATAATTTACATTTTGATGCTTTCTGATTCTACAGCATTAGGAGCTTATTAGAAGACAATTTATTTATAATGGCTGGTTTTACATTTTTATACTGTTCAGTGTATACCTGTCATTACTTCTTGTAGAGGATCCTTGGGTCAAACAGGACCCTCAAACACTCATTGTGTAAGAATATGGTGGTAAGGACAATTGAACAACCTATTTAGAAGATAATGAAGTATTGCTCAGCATGTACCCTAACATATGGTTATTCTCATTATAAGCTTTATCTACGACATAATGTGAACATGCCATATGGAGACTTATCTTTAAGCCAGTTGATGCAGAGCCATTTTATTGAAGCAGCATCCTGAGAACAGAGTTTTCCTCTCAGTTTACACCAAGACTGATCATGTCCATACTCCCAATTCCTCCACCACAGTTTTCACATCATCATATCAGCCCTTTTCTCAACAATCCTATGCAAGTAGTGACAATGGTTTCCAGCAGGATTAAGGTCATTACTTTCCAAGTGAGAAACACCATGCAGAAGCTACAGTCTACATTTTACCCTCTTATACACTCTGATACACTCAGAGACTGCCTTAGAGAACGATGACCCAGTGAAAAATGTGATAGATATACAGCAGCCAAATGGCAATGGACAAATGTTAATGACATAGGGTTCCTGTCTGTGCTTAAATTCCATCACAAGATGGTCTATTTCATTAAAAACACACTAAAAAGGTCTCAAACCCCCTTATTGTAGAAAGGTTGAGAAGCATGTGTAAGAATCACATTTCCTGTTTGCTCCTATCAGTGTATTGAACTGTGCAGTTTTCCTGCAGATTCGGATCAGAGGCTGCCAGCTAGGATGTCTGCTTGCACAAACTTCCCTGGTCACAGTTCACAGGCGAAGCCTACTGAAGAGATTCCAAATACCCTCAGAGAGATAGACTTCCAGTTTTCTATCACTTCATTTAAAAAGCATCCTGCCAGTTGTCAGCTTAAGAAAAGCAGTGACCCACAGTCATGAGCACCCCATGGCTGGTAATTGGCCTCAAATCAACTTGGGTTTTCCTCAGCCATCTGTCAGTGGCTTGATGAATTGCAGATTCCACTCTTGTGAGGCAAGGGCAAGGTAAATTGAGTGAGAATATTGAATTGTCATGGGATCTTAGAGACTATTCCTTCTTAGTGAAAGCATTTTATATTGCCAGCTTCTATAACATGATAGTTTACCTGCACAGAGAATACTGGCTCCCTTTGGTTCTCCCTGTATTCCCCATTTCCTCCCCAGATTCTTTGCTCACTCCCTTGCCACAATGAATATCATTTTGGGCAACAGCTACAATACTCTACAGGAATATTATCCCCGTAGCTGTCTGTCATTGTATGGAGTGAAGAGCATTTTGCTTCTTGATTACACTACTATAAGAGGTAAATGAGGAAAGAAATTGGAAGAAAAATGTTTGCTTTCAAAGTTAGATCTTCAAACCCCGGTAAGCAGTGAACAGATTAAGGATTTTATATGTATTTAATGCATGGAATCATATAAATATTATTTGGAAGAAGGTTCTTGAGGACTCTACTTCCAGGCAAAGTTTTCCAGGGGCACAAATACACACCAGTAGCAGCAGAAGGTTGCTAGTGTTCAGTCTGATGCTACATTAGGACTATTTACAGCAAAACTGGATCAAGACAGTGAAGGATTTCTTTGCCAAGACAAAAAACTGGAGTTGTGCTCAGTGTGATAGGTGCATTCCTGTTAAGAGAAGTGCAGGAAACCTGAAGTGTAGCGCATGTTGCTGTCCCTGGCATCTTTTTCATTCTACAGGGGTGAAACCTAGCACCAATTATACACAACAGCCAGTTCCCTCCTGTTTTGCAGTTTTCTCAGGGATTCATATACCAGCTCATTGACTGTTCGGCCTCACTACAGGCAGAGTGCAATGTCATCTATGCCATGAAGACAGCTTGGCCTCTAAGCTCTGCAGGTGTGTGAAGGCAAAGGCATTATCCGGGCTGAAGTATTTTACAACTGAGAAGCCAATGAAGCAGGGGCTCTATAGCCCGTCACAAAGCAGGAAGGGAGTGTACACTCTGTAAAGTCTTTTATGCACTAGGATGAACTGTACTTAATTTCAGATCTCCTCAAGTCACCCAAAAGGAATACAGGTCTGAGGTCTGAGTTACTTTAGCATAACTGCTTCAAGGTACCAATCTGCTCCCATCCTTCCATGTGGGCAAATCACAATGGTCCAAATTTGATCCATGAGTTTCTGAGGATCTCTTTGTTATGTGGTGGTTGAAATGAGCTTGAAAATCAGCAAAGAAATGTGATTTTCAGAACCAACTTGGCATAAATGACCCACTATTCTTTTAGTAGCCTGTAGGACAAAACCAATGCCACCTAATATCATTATTCCAAGCCACCAGTCTGTCATGGCTTCAAATGCCTTGTCAAGACTGCACTGATATTTCTGGCTTTTAATTTAATTAGGAACCTGTCTGGAATGTTTTAAAGGATTGTACCTCAAAGCTGGATGTCATACAGCTTCTAGATGGTAAATGAATAGCTCTGGGGCTCCTTTTGACTCTGCAATTCTCGAGCACTGATTGTTAATCTCCAATTCAGCTCCTGATTCAAAGTTCCAAACTGAAAAAAGGGTAGAAGATTTTGACAAAGACAGAAGAGGAGTTTGTAGTGTTGCAGTTCTTGGTTTTCAACATGACAATCAAGAATGCAAAGTGTATAACACTTCCAAGACAACAAATCTTAGTACAAAAACTCAAACATCCCCCAAATCATTTGCATTCTCTTGTCTTGGCTGGTGTTGCTCATAAAAGCATTATATTGAGTTCTACATATACTCTTTTTAGCCTTTTAGGCACAAAAGAGATAAAGAACACATTTCATATCATTTACTATGCTACAGGACATACAATATTGCATCTTCAAGCAATAATATAAATATCTTTGTGAAACATTTGCATCTTCTCTTCATTTTTCATACCAGTCAAACCTTGCTGCACACTTCCAGGCCTTTTCCTGTATATCCAAAGCAGGAAAGTGTATTTTCTTGTGGCCTTTCTGAGAAGTTTTCTGTAAGCTTATCTCTGTTCTTTCTGGGCACAAATTAATTGTTAAAAATAAAAGCTGTATAGACATCAACACAACAGCTGTCGTTCTGTGGTTTGACTAATCCTGAATGTCACTCATGGTATGCTGAACAGAAAAATGTTCATTTTAAGAAACAGTCAAAGTAAAAATCCTTCTCTCCCAGAAACCAAGATTGAATGGAAAAAACAGCCAAGTAGGGTGATTTTATTATTAGTAATAAAGTTACACCTTTGGAAAAATACTCAGAAGAAAGTTATTCTCCTTTAGCATGCAGAAAAGATAACACCTCCCATGGAGATCAACTACAAATCTTCCAGCAAAGTGTCATTAATTTTGTGAACATCAAATATATAAAACATAACTTTATACATATAAAGGGATGTTACAGTATAGGCAGAGAAACTACATTATTAAGAAATTTCTACTCCTAGTCTCAGTGAAACTTTGACCTGGATCAGTTACTGAATTGCTGTGTATTGACCTTAAAACTTGTAAAAATGCTGAGCAAAAGCTTCTTTCAGAACACTTATATCTAGTTGAGCTACGTGAATAGTTCCTTCTCAGCCACCATTAGCCACCACTTCATGGTGGTACTGAACAAGCAGTATGCTGGAAGCAGATCATCATTTAACTTCCCTGTCAGTATATATGTGTTTAAACTTAAACAGGGGAGGTTTAGATTGGATATGAGGAAGAAATTCTTTCCTGTGAGGGTGGTGAGGCACTGGAATGGATTGCCCAGGAAAGTTGTGAATGCGCCATCCCTGGCGGTGTTCAAGGCCGGGTTGGACATAGCCTTGAGTGGCATGGTTTAGTGGGAGGTGTCCCTGCCCATGGCAGGGGGTTGGAACTGGATGAGCTTAAGGTCCTTTCCAACCCTGACTGTTCTATGATTCTATAAAGAAACAGGTCATGAGCAATAAGAGTCTCACTGCTGCTTTTCAACAATGCGCTAGAGACCATTCATCTATAAACACCACACCTAAAGCAGCAAGAGCCACAGATAGGTTACACTTTCCACCAGCCTACATGAGTCTTTTTAGGCATGCTCTTGAGGAATAAAGAACTGCATTTGTGCATTTCTAAAACCAAACACTACTGAGCGATTTGAAGGAAAATCCTCTCCCCAAGTAGAGAGTTTCCCCTTGTAAACTGTTTGAATAAAAGGAAACACAGCAGAAATGACCTTGTCAAATTGCACAATGTCTTGGAATATCCTTTCACCCGAATCATAAAGCCACAACAAAACAAGAAGTAAAACAGCAGCAATTTTCCAATGAGTAAGAGGAGACACATTTCTGGCTGCAATGTCATAAGCAGTAATAAGATCCACAGCATGTTAAATATTTACTGTTACATGCACCTGCTCTTGGATAAATCACATTATTGAGTGAGAACTTCTCCGTTCATATGTGTAGAACTGATGAGCAGCTTGGAGTAGCAGCTAAGGCAGATGATTTCTTTTAGACCACTTTACTAAATTAATCTTGGCTGTAGCTTTATATTTAAACATAAAAATAAACATTATGCTTATTTTTATCTAACCACATTGCAACATAGTATTTGTGGCAGATATATTGGAAAGATTCCACCCTGTATATAAGTGGTTGAACTCATTTAAGTGATGCAACTAGCCTTTAGTCAGAAAACCTAAATTTATCACATGCAATGGTAGGAATGAAGCTGAATGTAGACAGTATTCTTTTTCTTCTGAAGATGTATGAGTTACTGAAGTCATCTTAACCTGTCAGAGCTAAAGAATGTTCAACATCACAGGAGGTAGTGTAGTAGATGCTATCTGGCTTTGTTTCATGAGTACAAGAATCCCTACAGGAGAGCGAGCCAGCCTGTTCTCAAGTAAATCAATTTCTAAGACAGTTGCTTGCAGAATGGTTCTGTCTCTGAAGGGGTTTTGGCCAGGCAGTAGCACCAGCTGTGAGAACTCAATTTGATAAAGCCATTGAAAGAAACCATGTGAGAAAGTCTGCATTTGAGCAAACAAGAGCACAGTGGTATGGAAGGGATCAACAGCTTGGGACATGGGAGCACAATGTCAGGGAGTGGATATTCTGTGCCATCCCAACACAGCTCAAATTTCACATACGTCCCTTATTTAGCATTTCCTGTTAACTCAATGTATTCATGAATGCCCAGCTAACAGAAAACATCAGACTTGAGGATTGCAGGCCATGTGTAAACTGAAGTATGTGCTAAGACAGCAGTTTTCTCCTTAGCCTTTGCTCTGCCCTAAGCAGTTCAGCTGCTTTCACTGCCCAAGGAACCAGAGGATAGTACAGGGAGAAGTGTGAATTAAACCAGGGCTGAGCATGCACTTGAGGATGTGCTGGAAAGTTTCCAGCTGCATATATGCAGGTGCCACAGGGTTATCTTTGGTGTCTATAAAGTAGGCAGGAGAAAGGTGACAGGGTGTTTTGGTGCTGGCAGTAAAGTACCTGGTTGCTGGTCAAGAAATAAGAAGAGACTACCTCAGACCTGAAGGAGGTAGGCATAGGAGATAAGTAGGTTTATGAAGAGCAGAAGGCATAGAATACATGTTTACCTTGGTATTTGGCCACCTCGTCCACACACCCATGTTGTAATCCTCTTGTGGATCATATATTGTTGGCTGGGCATGCAACAGTCTGTATGCACTTTAATTCCTATGGCAAATTTAGCTTGTTCTCATTAATGACAACCAGTGGTATTGAAAACAAGGCTAAATCAGGATGCCTCCTGTGCCCTAAAATCGTAGAATCAGGGTAGCTATGAACAGGGGTTCCCTTCACAGTTAAATTTCTATTACTTTTTGCTACTGTTATAAAATCTACTCGTCCCCTCCCAAAGGACTGGGCACAAAAGATTGGACACATCCTCTCCTATCAGGCTGCCGTGGGCTGATTCACAACCCAAAATTCTGACATAATTTTTCTCATCAAAAAACGCTTTGCTTGTTACTAATACTCTGTTTATAATCCCCTCTGCTACTATTTCCTATTAACACATCTTCCTGGTGTGACATTCCAAATTTTGTCGGTTGAGCAAGAGAAGAGGAATTCTTTAAATATTGAAACTATCCTTGGAGCAGCTACCCATGGGTACTCAATCCCAGAGGTTCAAGAAGGGCTCAGATGCCTTTTGGTAAGGCAGATTTCCTCCACATTCCAACTATCAAGGCAGCCAGTAGCCCCTTGAACCAGCTCTTAACAGAACATTTCTAATCTCTCCCTCGAGACTTTTTCAGCAGCAGTTAACTGGTCCCAGGAAGGCTCAGTTACACCCATTGCAAAGGAAATTGTTAGCAGGCTTGTTAGCTGTTTGTTATTGTGCTTGTGGGAACAGTTTACAAAGACAGTGTGGGTGCTTTTCCTTTGGGAGCCATTGGGGAAAAGGAAAGTTTAGAAAATTCATTTGCAAAATGAGTGTTTTGGATCCCTGAGCAGCAAACATTTGGTTTACCGCGGGATATTTTTGTTAGTTCAGACAACTGAGTAAACACAGTGCTCACAACACCTCTTACCCATCTGCTCGGAAGCAAGTGTAACATAAGCATTGCTGTTTCCTTTCAGGACAGCCTACCCAAACCCTGACTCATGTAAGCAGCATGCAAGTTGAAGACAAGTCATGCACTTCACCAGGCCAGCCAAGTGAAGAGGCAGGTCATGATTTTCTCAAATCATGAGATATTGTACCCAGCCTCATGAACCTATGTTGTGCCTAACAGCAGCCAGCCTGCAGGTTAAACCTGGCACCCAGCAGTGTCAGGACCCATCTAGAAATGTCCCAAGATTAGCAAGCTTCTACTGAATCTCACTGCAATGTGACGCTGGCCAGATGAGACAGGAGACTAGGTCCATGGGCATGACAGTTTACATGCCTTGAAGTTGTTACAAGAAGCAGAGACCAAAGTTTCTCACTGAAAACACATGCAAGTTACTTAAAAGTTATTTGATCAAGATCTAATCTGGTTTAGGAGCAGCCTCAGGTGCACTCTGTCCCAAAAGCCTAGAAAACATTTAGTAGAGGGTATCTACCCATGGTAAGGACTGGAACTGGATAAGCTTTAAGATCCCTTCCAACCCAACCATTCTATTATTCTATGATTGCTCACATGCTCAGTCACTAAAGTAAAGTACTTGATGGCATGTCTTGATAAAAGGACTATAAGCCCATAGGTTCCAACTAATTTTCAATAACAATTATCCCTTGAAGTTGTTAGGTATGCTCATACGATATGTGCTCTTCATGCCTCTTCCAGCACTTTATTTCTATGAGATTGTGTAGCAGAAAGAAATAATGAGCCTGTAAGTGTTTGTTTGGAAAAATACTTTTTTCCCCACTGAAGAAGGCAAGTTAAAAATATCCGCCAGACAGACTTCACCGCCACAGCAATGGCAACTATATGATGACAGTAGAAGATAACTCAATAGGAGGAGATGAGTCAGGTTACTTCTGTGAAAACAAATACACATGTAAGCTCAGTTTCAATAGCCACTGACTTCAAACAGTGGGAAAAAAACCAACTTCTTTTCCACTGAAAAAAAATCACTTTTATGTCACCAGTGCTACAGCATCACAACTTGAAAGCAACCACCATTATTCCAACAAATGAATGATTTCCTCTTAATCTCTCAATGCAACTGACAACTCTGCATTCGTTTGGGGAGCAAATTGCACAAAATTGTATAGCAACACTTGCAATAAAAGCCCAGATTTGTGTTTTAAGACTTTTTTTTTCCTCTTTTCTTCTTCCTTCTATCTAATCCAAAGAAGACTTGAGTGCATAGTTCAAGTTCACAGTAGGAAGGAGAAAAGACTGTTATCAATAAACCAAAAGAACTGAAGAATTTCACCATTTTTCTGTTGAGCAGGATGCATCACCTTAATTTCGGTCTTCTGAATACTGACAAATGACTTCAGTGCAGTGTTCAGTCTTAAAAGTCATCTATGAAAAGGACCTTCATGCCCCACCTCCCAGTTTTCTCATACTTGCTATACTATAGCCCAATGTAATCACATTTGGAAAGGCATAAACTTCAAAGAAATGTTTCAATGCCATGATGCCTATTTATCACATGATATATAATCCTAAGCAGATGGACATCAGCTCAGACCGGAATCTAGGTCCAGGAGTTTGATGTTAATTGAAGCAGATCAGCCACATCTACCTGATAAACTATGTGGAATTTTGTATCATGTACCACAGAACAAGATGTGAAAACTATTGGAAAAAAACCACCACTTTGCTAAAACAACACTGAAGAACAAGAAAAACATGTTTGGGGTTTTTTTTACTTACTATAATATTAGATATTTTATTCTGCATTGTTAATATTTTTGTATCATATGTAAAAGAACTTTTATTAATGGAAATCAAGACCAAGGAAGAAGCATTTTCCATCCTATTTCTGGCTGTTCCCGACTGGAGAACATGTTAGGCACAATATAGCTTTGCAATTACACAAGTCTTTAAAAGATGCTGGCAGATCTTTTCAGAGTTTGGCATTCAGTACGAAAACAAATCCATAACAATTTCCCATTGAGTCAGAACAATACAAGAACAGGACAGAATATTTTTAGCATACTTCTATTCGATACCACACATCTTAGGCTAAATAATTTCTCCTATTTTTTCTCTTTGCTGAGTTTTCTAACAGTACATTGACCAGTTTATAATCAGATACTGTTAGAATTCATTGACAGATTTCTCCTGTGGCTCAGACCTCTATTAATAGGATTTTTTCCTTCACTGTTAAAGAGAATGGAATGAAAAACTGTGAGACCTTAAGGGTCTTACCCTAGAGGGCTTAAGGGACATCCAGGGACATCCAGTGTAGCATCTTCATAGCTCCTGGCAGGCAAAGATCTTCTGAAACTACCGGTGTTAATCTTCTTTCACCAAGAAGATTAAAACAGCAGTCAGCATTGCATCTGAGAAATGGACAAATCAGACAGAAAGGAGGAGCTTGCTCTCCAGCGATGAATTCCTGCAGCAAATAAGCTCTTTCCCCATTAAGATCTTTGTTAGGGCAATTGTTGCTTTGAGAGAGGAATCACCCATAACTTGTTTACTTTTGTATAATTTCATACTTTTATAGTCACACATATCTCAGTACAAGGTCCACCTAAGGCTTCCTCTTTGCTCTTGAGGATCTTTGTCATCAGCGTTTGCATTTTCCCCTTATATTTATGTCAAAAACCCCAAGTATCCAAAGACATTTTCTCGTATTGTTAACACACACATTTTCTCCTATTTGTCTGTAAAGGCTCTGGGGGTGCCAACAGCAAAAGACTAGTTTTTAGACCAATAATTTTGTGATATATTAATAATGTTTTGAGGAGTAGAATACACCTCCAGTAATAAATACAAGAAGATTTGACATTCCAGAGGTTGTTACTCATATTTTCCTGAAGGCAGAACTTTAATTTAGAGAAACTGCAACTCGAATTCAGAAAGGCAGCACGAAGATAAAAAACGTACAGGGATTATGAAGAAGCTGGTGTTTCACTAAGCTAGGTTAGAAGATGACAATATGTTGCCTTGAATAAGAATACAGTTAATTCATAGATTCATAGGATCATTTAGCATAGAAAGAACCTTTAAGACCCAACCGTTAACCCAACACTGCCAAGGCCACCACTAAGCTATGTCCCTCAGTGCCACATATATATATTTAATACCTCCAGGGATGGTGACTACATCACTGCCCTGAGCAGCCTGTTCTGGTGCTTGTGTACCCTTTCGTTGAAGAAATTGCTCCTAATCTCCAGCCTAAACCTCCCCTGGTGCAGCTTGAGGCCGTTCCCTCTTGTCCCATCCCTTGTTCCTTGGGAGCAGAGCTCAGCCCCTCCTGGCTCCATCCTCCTCTCAGGCAGTTGTAGAGAGCGATAAGGTCCCCCCTGAGCCTTCTCTTCTCCAGACTAAACCCCCTCCCAGGCCCCTCAGCTGCTCCCCGTCATACTGTTCTCCAAGCTCTGCACCAGCTCCATTGCATGTCTTTGGACACACCGTAACACCAAAATGTCTCAGTTAGTGGAAAACTCTCATAATCCTGGAAGTTGGTCACTACAACATGGTAAGGCAGCTGGAAGAACCAAAGAGTAAAAAAAACCCACTGATTTTATGATGTGTCTATTGGAGGACCAGCACATTGGTTCTGATGTCCTAGTCTTCTATGGAAATACCTAACGGTCAGAGCACTCTGACAGGAAGAACCGAAAAAAGTGGATCACCCCTTCCCATCAAGGTGATTTCATCACTGTAGATATAGTGAAATAAAAGATTAAGTTAGCTAAATTTTATGGAAAAATAAAAATTTGTGGGCAAATATGTGGGAATAGTTCAGATATTAATTGTATTTTCCAGTGTCTTTGGTGAAGCAATACTGTATCTTGCCTGTGTATGCTGAAAGATAAAAAGGTTCTGTTCCAAGTTCTTACTCCCCATCTCCCCCTGTGTTTTTAACCTGGGCACTTTCAGCCTTCCACTGGGTCGCATGCTTTTATCATGATAAGTTATTATTTTCCCACTATTTTCCATATTTCCTAATATTATTCACTGCTTTTCTCATCTCTGATTTGTTTTCTCATCTCTGATGTGCTGGCCAGTGCTCAGACCCTGTGGATAACTCTTTAGGCCCATCATATCCCTGGTGTGCACTATGATATAAATGGGATCATGATCCACAAACTTTAGTAATTCACAAAGGAGAAAAATAAAAGCTATCATCTCTTCTCTCATGTGTAAGATGTAGTTTTCATGCCGACACATTCATTTTGTATCAAAAGAATAGTCAGTGTCTTTAGCTTAGCACCAATATCTACTCCTGTTCACTGCTGTGCTCAATTGCATTAAGAATTCAATCGACTTGAACATGAACCTTATTCAGTATAAGTGCATGTCTTCTGAGCAGTGAAGCTATCAAATGAATGAGTTGGCATCAGCTGAAGTGTTGTCTTTTATACAAACAGTTATTAACATGAGATCTACTAATTCCTGCCATTTTAAAATTTAGCCTGATGAGCAACTACATGGTTTTAAACACTTTCTGATCAATGCAAAGCATCATCTAAACTATAATAATAGAATAAGGTTTTAGATTCTCAGAAACTGCTACAGGTATAAAGGAGACAATGGAAATGCTTTAACTTTAAAACTGCAGTTGATATCTAAGATTAAATCTAATTTCAAATCTAAGTTTAAATCTGCAGTGGCCCCATGGGAAAGTATTGCTTAGAGCAAGCTCACAGTTGCCTTAGCTTAGTGAGAGATTTCAGAGAGCAATCTCCTCACAGTTGAGCATCTGAAGGTTTTTATACGAGAGATGGCACTGGAAGGCACACAGTTACTTCCACAAGTGCAGTCTAAGGGACAACGAACTGGTGCACATTTACACCCCATCACACTCCTGTACAAATATGACTTAGTAGAAATACCCTCAGAGAAGTGTAGCTCCTGCAGGACCGTGAGGAGGCAAGCCTAGTCTGAAGTACTGAACACTGGTGTACTTCATATTCAGGAGAGAACTCACTATCTATCTGACACAAAGCAGCTGAAAGAGTTTGTTGAGAATAAGGGTCCTTTCACTTGTCTTTAGATATTTACATCCAAGTTGAAGTTATTTGAGTTGCTTCTGTCACCAGTAAGGCTAGGAGAAAAAAAGGATACTTATACAAAGCAATTCTTGCCTCCTAACTAAAAAAAACCCCACTCAAATTAGAGGCTCTGAAATTTATGTACAAAGTGAGAGCCAAAATGTTCCTACCGTTAATTTTAAATACGTGACGTATATTGCTGTTCATGAAATATGCAGTGACTAACTAAATATGATGAGTCAAATTTAAGGGCACAGTTAGTACAAGAGCAGATAAAATAAGCTTGTTCAGAATGAGCTGGCATGGAAATGAAGAGCTTTTGTGCCAGGTGAATGAATTAAGACTCCCAACAATTTTTCAGAACTGTTGGAACACACACCTGAACTATTTTGGCAGATCAGGAGGAAGTCTGCTATAATTATGGACATAGTTATACATCCCGGTTTCATCACTGGAATAAATGGCATGGTTGAATAACCCGAGCTTTATATTAAACAACTGTGTTTCCCACCCTCTGTGAGAAGTAGGTTAGAAAAAGTCACCTTGCAATATTGACATGAGGGACTCAATGCCTAAAGAAATGTCAGAGAGAAGTCTTAACTGCTATACAACATCCTGTAAGCATATGCAAAATCAAAACAAAAGCCTTTTGGGGGTATTGAATAAGCTCCTCAGCTCATGCTAAAAGAATTGATGTAGGGCAGTAATCAACCTTTTCAGAATTATATTGTAACTGTACTTAGTCTTTTGCTATTGAGTCAAGGAACTCGTACCAACATTTTGCAATACAGCTAAAGCTTTCTATGCAACCTTATTTGTCTATTTATAAACCTCATTGGAGGTAAAATTAAATTAATGGATAAGTTTATCTCATGTTTCCAGAATGCAAGAATATATTCTTGTTCCACCACTTTTAGAACTGAGTATTTATTTGCCAGTTCAGGCATCATTCATCACTTCTTATTGAGAAAACATTTACTTTCAATCCAAGCAGCTTCACATAGAAGTGTTAGCAGAATAGAAATAAATGCTGAATAAAAGCAATAAATAATCTTTTAGGAATCCAGAGAAATTAATTCCATTTAAATATTTGATGAATAAACCATTAAGGAAAAAATGAAGTTTTATATTTCTCATTAGCATTGGCTCCATAGTTAAAAATTTGATGACACTGAAAACAAATATGCACCTGTGTGAGCTTAAGGCTTTTTAAAATATGCTAATAAAAGTTAGGAATGCCCACTGCATGTTATTTGCAATCATAAATTAATGCAAAAGAAGTTGTTTCTCAGTAGTGTCGTGCAGTCTCCATCATTGGAGACTTTCAAGACTACACTGGATAAAGTCCTGAACAGTATGGTCTGAATTCAGTGTTGACCCTGCTTTGAGCAGGAGGTAGGATCAATGACATCCCAAGGTCCCTCTCAGCATGAACTTTCCTATGATCTCTGCTCTGACAACAAGATCAGTCAAGTAATTTTTATTGAAGAGGGTAAAACTACAGTCCAACCTGGTGTTTCTTCAGTCAAATTGAAATAAGAAAACCTCAGAAGCTCTAGGCTGTCCAGGGTGAAGGACATGCATGCTGAAGGGTTAAATGCCCTGTTTACCATTACTGGAAACAAAGGTTTAGCTTACCAGCACTTGACTGCTCCATTTCCACTTGCTCGACTGTATGAATAGTAGGGAAAAATTTAAACCTCTGAAAGTTTAGGCATGTTTCTTCCTATCAGGAGGTTTCACAAAGGAGTATTCTTGAAAACGACTTAACATATGAAGCCTAAATCATTTTTGTGCCCAGAACAGTTAAATCATAGAATCATAGACTATTCAGAGTTGGAAAGATCCTTAAGATCACCCATTTCCAAACCCCCTGCCATGGGCAAAGACACCTCACACTAAACCATGGCACCAAAGGCTCTGTCCAACCCAGCCTTGAACACCGCCAGCAATGGAACATTCACAGCTTCCCTGGGCAACCCATTCCAGTGCCTCACCACCCTTACAGTAAAGAACTTCCTCTTATGTCCAATCTAAACTTCCCCTGTTTCAGTTTGAACCCGTTACCCCTTGTCCTATCACTGCAGTCCCTAATGAAGAGTCCCTCCCCAGAATCTGTATACCCCCCTTCAGATACCAGGAGGCTGCTCTGAGGTCTCCATGCAGCCTTCTCTTCTCCAGACAGACAACTATGCAGTTGTGTCCCTCCTAACACTCCATATAGTGAACATCATATGTTATTAAAGAGATTACCATTGTCGAGAGCTGAGCCTCCTTGGATGCAGGATATAGGCACTGTTGCAGGAGGGCAAGGAGAAATAACTACACCAATTTGAGCAAAACCAGAAGGAACAAGTCTGATAATAGGAAAAGCTGAAAGGTGGTGCGGCTGGTTGAATGGAACACATTGTTTTGTCAAACTATTCAGTTTCATTGATTGTGGCTGGTTTAAAAAAAGACTTGCATGCTTTTTTGTCCCCTGGGGAAGAGGTTTTCAGGATATTTTTGCTGTTTGTGTGGTTTTTCCCTTTTTCACTTGACAAATAGTTTGTGGGAAAATGTCTTCCTGTGCAACAGGAAGCAAACAGAGCTCTGTATAAAGAATTCATAATGCCTCTTCTGACAGCAAAATGACACGTGGAATATCTGCCAAAAGTCAGTCAAGGCTGTCAGCATCATTTCTCGTTATATCTTACTGATTTCTTTCCCCATATCTTTTTCTCATTTCTTCTGCTGCTCACAATGTGATGCAGTAAGAATGACTTTTTCATTCTTAGAATTAAGCTGTATTGTGGAAGCTTAATGAAAGGCAAGTGCTAAATCACAATTTAATTCTCTTTTTAGGATTCAGGCACATATCAGGTTTTAAAAATAATGCCTTTGAATACCTCTTATTCAAGAGGCTTTCAGGTTACTTCCTGCTTCAGGAAATACCATCGCTTCCCTCCCCTGAGAGACAGGTTTGGAACCAAGATTGCCTGTGTTTATGAAACAGGTAAAACATATATTAAGGAGCCCTGCGTGACATGCCAATGTGCTTGAGCATCAGGAGTTTCTCAGGGACAATGGGGATTATAGAAAAATATATCAATAATAAATAACATCAAGATTTGTCCAGGAAGTCATTATTCCACCCTCCCCTGCAGATGCATTAGGAAACTGTTTTTAACAATGTTTATGACTTTTGCATAGAATAAATGCATCCTTTAATGGATAGTTATTTATTCATAGACTATTTTGTGTACTAAATATCTGAATAGAGGCAAATTGAACAGAACAAAGGCCCCACCAGGATCAGAGGGAGTATGCTATGTGGAGGTACCCACTGGTATGCTTGCAGACCATGTCAAATCAGCAACTCCCACAGCCACTGGAGGAGAAAGATTAGACTATTGTCCTCCTTCTGAAACCCACCACAGCAGGTCAGCCAAAGGAACTCCTTCTCCAGAGTGCTGCACAAGCTAACATGTGTTATTGCCTACAGGGGTGTAGAACTTTTTATGGGGTGCAAGAACAAAGAATTTGGGGTTGGTATAGAGAATTTTGGAGATGTATAGAAGTTATGGGGTGTTTGGAGAAAAGGGCAACCTCTCATCTCCCAGGCGTGGTCAAGGAAGTATCCTCCTGTCCACTCAGGTTTAGCTCACTAATGTTTTTCACCTTTACATGGCTGAGAGCCCATTTGATTGATGCAAATGTGTCCGTATCTCCCTGAACATTTCCATGGAGTTCACAGTTAGAGTGATAAACCCCCCCTCCATATATAAACAGTTTTCTACACCTAGACTGAACACAGAAGCCTGATTTCTTTTAGTATTTGATGTTTCTGCAATAATTTTCATGTTCAAAGCACAAAATTGCCAGAGAGTAGCAGCTACTCCATATTAAGAGCAGTGGCTCATATTCTTGTACCCTTGACCCCGGGCATCTAAGAAATGAAGAACAAAGAACAGCTGAATAGAAAGTAATGGCTTGTTCACCACGAAGCATCAGGGACTGTCTTCTCCAAGGCAACATTTAGCTATCATAACAGTTCTTTCTCCTCCTCGCATGCTCTAGCTCTTACATACCCCTTGTGAAGGCAGCGTCTGCATCCTTTCAAACTTGCAAAGAAGAGGGAGCCTGTGCCAGGGGCACCAATCCAAGGTGCGGTTCTGTTACATGAAACTGTTGAAGCTTTACACATGAGAAATCTGACACAGGGCAGGCAGGAATTCCAGAAAATTCCAGCCTGTGTGTTTTAAGTTGACCCTGAGGAAGGAAATTCAGAACTTCATTAAGTACAAGATAAACTATTGTCATTTCTAATTCTGGACTGAAGAACTGCTTTAGTAATTGCAATTTTGCAGGTATGATTTTCAACAGGTAGTAGGGGCATTTCATTACACGCCATTTAACTGTTTCATTCCACGAAGCTGTGAGGACAATATTAAAAGTTAATGCCTGTGTTTCAGTATCTAAGAACCAGAAATCTTTCACCTACTTTACATGGCTGCTTCTCTGAAAGGAGAAAAAGCCCAAATGTCTCCTTCTGACATTGTACACCTTGTCTTATGGGACTAAAATTCTGAATTTCTTATTCTGGTAAAATGAAGCTGAAAACTGAACAGTAGAAAAGCCCCCACATATGTGAAAAGAAATTCACAGCTCCCTGCGTTTTTATTGCAACAACACAGAAATGCCATATGTCTTTAACTTTCAAGTTCTCACATTCCCGTAGTGAGGGCAACAAACACATCTATTTCTGAGATGTTTATACAGGAACAAATCAGATCAGAATGAAAGGAAGATTGCTGCCTGCTCTGCCTGGTAGAAGTCCTATTAGGGAACTAAGAACAGACCAAAATTAGGAACAATAAAAGCAGATGTGTAATTGCAAGGGAAATCAAACAGTTTAATGAGAGAACTCAAAGCTGCTCTAGGTCACATTAATAAGGATAACCAATTAAGCAATATAGCACAGGCACAGTACACCATTCCCATTTGTCACTCCTCTTGGTGTTGTCTGAGATGGGATCATAACTGGTGAGGAGAGCCCAATGCCAAAGCGATGCTGTTCTGGTGCACACAATTGCTTGGGAACAATCAGCAATATTGACAGCAGTTGCCAGCCATAAGGGAAAAAACCTAGTTAGGGCACCCAGGCTGCTTGGCTGCAGTGGAGTCCAGGCTAGGCTTACAGAATCCTTCTGAATAACAGGTTAAGTTAAGCCCTGCTGAACTCTGTACTGCAAAGGCAAAGAAGACTTTTAACCCTCATGGGCATTACCTGGCTTTAACACAGTATTTTCTATCACTGCTTGCATCTGATCATAAAGGTTTAGTGCTGGATGATGTGCAGAGTCACTACAGATTGCAACCTCCACCAAATAAAAGTATTTCACCAATATGACACATAAAAGGTGTCTGTATTTATTCATAGATAATGTATTGGCAGAGTGACTGACAGCTAAGATTCACAGGCAGCAAATCACACTTGGCATGTATGTGCAGTGTTTGTTTAAAACTGCAATTGAATTACATTCCTTTCTAAGAGCAAAGGAAAAATATCCCACTGGAGTCAGGAAAAATTCCTGCTAAATGAAGGCTGTACATCCAAACTCTGAAGTCAAAGCATCTTTCCCACTTTGATCTGTAGCTGGAGAGGTGAATATCATAGAATGGTTTGGGTTGGAAACGACCTTAAGGTCATCTAGTTCCGATCTCCCTGCCAAGTTACATCTTGCTTATATTTTAGGACCATTTTGTGATTCACAGGATTCCCAAATCTGTTTCTAAAGGAGATGGGGATGTAGAGAATTTAAGCCTGTAGATGTAATCTTGCATTTATCTATCTCTGATCCAAGCTCTAGTTCAAAAGCTCCCTAGTTCTAAAGCTATAAGTAGACAGGCAGTGATCTGATGTAAGGATGATCTTGTCAAGCTGCCAGTCACCACTGAATATAGTTGTGCTTATAGCCACCAGAGGGTGCAAGGAAAAACAGGCAGTCAAATCTTCATATTTGGGAAATAGATATATAAATACACCTGCAGGAAGAAGCAAGACAAAAGGAAGGACAATTTATCTTATTAAAAGCAAGCTATATTTAAGATGTCCAATTTTTAGCAGCAGGATATTAGGAGATAAAAATGTGGGATTCTTTTCATCTGTTCTCTGACCTCAGAACCCTCATTTAGTCTTCTTATTTCTCAAGAATTCAATTGTAGGCTACAAAGCTTTGGAGCAATCCAACATTAGAACTAAAGTAATGGGAGATAAGACTTGCACCCCAGATGTCATGAGAATTACAAGAGCACAAACACCATCACATTTCAGGAATTGCATGCAATTCAGATCATAGAATCACAGAATAGTTAGGATTGGAAAGGACCTTAGGGTCACTTACTTACAATTAAGTCTCACCCTAGACCATGGCTCCCAAGGCTCTCTCCAGCCTGGTCTTGAAGGCTGCCAGGGATGGATCATTCAACACTTCTTTGAGCAACCTGATCCAGTGCCTCAGATGAGAGGAGATGATTAATAATTTATCACCTGCTTAAAGTATTGTAGGGCAAAGAGAAACCCTCATGGTTTTGCACCCAGGAATTAACCACTGCAACATCATCTTGTTCTGTCAGAGATATAACAGCTCCCTTAAAATAATAGAATACAGCTGGAATTCTGACAAGCAATCCATTTTTGATTGTTGATAGGAAGGTTTCACTTCATTCACAAAATTCAGATACTTCGTCAATAGACTGATTAAATGACCAATTTATTTTTTCTTATTAAAATTATCAGTCATTTTAGGTGCTTTTCCTAGATTCCTTTTAAACTAGAAAAATCAACTTGAGCTTTAGGGAAAATAGTTAAAAACAGTGAAAACATGCTGATTTAGATGAATTCAGTTGGTTTCTGCATTGAGAAGAGCAAGCCCAGCAAGTTTTCTTTTAATAGATCATGCTGGGTTTATATAGCTGCTGGTTTGGGTTCCTTAGTGTTGTTGAACTGGTTGGTATGTGGCCTCAGCGGAAGTGCTCAGAGTACAAAGTCCTTGACTATATTTCACTTCCCCATGCCATTTGACAAGTGTTTGTATTGCACTAACCATCAATCTGGTGTGCAGTCTTTTTGACATCTCTCCTCTGTGGTTTCTACAGAAGGAGGAAGGGAAAGAAAAATCTGCAGATGATGTGAAAGAAGAACATGGCAAAACTCAGGTTTATCTTTCAGGGCATTAATATCTGACATCGCATACCATGACAGGAGCTTTTGACTCCATCAGCAAGTCACTGCCTTGTGGGAAAGCATCTAGCTTTTCAGCTCTTAAGAGAGAGTTGAAACTCAGATGGAGTTATTGCCACAAGGATTTAGCAGAAAACAATACTCTGCCATTTAGACACCCTAAAGTTACTTTTGACAATTTGGCCATGTTGATAACTTGTTTGGGGCTGCACTTCTGGACAGAAGTTTGGAAAATACCATAGTGACTTCCAGCCCTTGAGTGGAACAGCCTTGCAGAAGAGAGACAAAACAAGAGGGAAGAAGTGGAATGTCTTACTGTCCATTCCACCTCATGGTACCCAGCTGGTCCAGGCCATGGAAAGAATTGGCTAAGGTGGAGATGTGAAAACACATACTGGTATTGCTTTGTAGAAGGACAAGATAAGACCAATGTAGTATGTTTGTGTAAAGTTGATCTGAACTGGCTGAAACAAGGAATAGCTTGAAAAAACAGGTGGTCAGCAGAATTATTTGGAGTGGTTATTTAAGAACACCCTTAAAGAAGGGAGGATGAGATCTGTGATTTCACTTGGGTAGAGCATTATTGCCAAATAATGTGTTTATAACCACTGCAAACAGCAAACCAAGAAATACAAGTCCACAGTCAGAAGGGGGGTGTTGTGGAGCAAGTGCGTAAGTGTGAGCTTGAGTTACAAGAAATCAAATGCAGAATGGGAGAGGCATCGAAACAAAACAAGCTCAAAGAGAAATACACATCCCCCAACTCAAGACAAATATGCAGCAATTTCAAGAGTTTTAGACAAATATTTTATTATAAAATAAGAAAAGATTGCCAGCTTTAATCCCACCAGTTTCTCCCACAGAAGAGCTGCAGAAGAAGGGAAATTAGACACAAACAAATCTCAGGTCCAAGGAGATTATTTAGCAAATGAGTACTTCAGGTTTACTGTCTAATCCCAAGTGATGACAGCTTCTTCCTACAAGCCAACTGTTTTTCCACTGTTGCCCCTCTTCTGAAAACACACAACAACCTTGTTTTAGGAGATGTGTTGACAGACAAGCAAATAAGGTTTCTAGCCACCATTGAGAGGCAGCAATTACAATGAGCCCAGAGCACAAGGTGGCCAGTTATGTTTGCAATCTGCTCATTAACACCACATGCAGATTTCTTGAAGGGCTCTGAAAAAGCTAATTCTATGCTTGCAGTTCAACAAGTCAGTAATCCACAGGGAACCCAGCACTTTGCATTCAGATGAATCAGTGACCAATTAAAACCTTAGTAAGATATAACCTTACTCTAACCTCTGTATTCAATTGTCAAGAGAGTCTTAAACTGAATGTAAACACAAGCAAAAATAATTAATACACCCCAGATTGTAAGATGCCTGCTTAAACAGATGGGTCAATTCTTCTCCCTGCCATTAGTAGAAAACACGCTCATATGGACAATTAGAAAATAAAGTGGACCCAGGCAGCTGAATTTCATATAAAATTGAGACTTGCAGTCCCATGTTACTTACCCACCTGCCTTCAACTTTAGGGACTCAAAGATGTGCCCACAAGCATAAGGTTGAACATCCCTTTCAAACCCGGTTAGAGCTATTTCAATGTCAATAGGGTGGAACTATCTAGCACCAAACACCAAATCAGCAAAGGGATATTTTTGTCAAGCCTCCAGACAAACTTGATAGGAAAGTATTTACGGATACCTTGTTTTGCATAACTCCACAGACACAGACTTTCCCAACACACATTCATATTTCATCTTATACAAGAGGCAGGACACTACTGAGTTCACTACCTAGAGCCAGTAAGCAGAAACTTGGCTTTTCTTTTCCCTCAGTCATTAATACTGAGGAAAATCTGTATGAGCTGAAAACATGTAAAGGATTTTGTTATTGACAAAGTCATATAGCAGGTTTATAGCTTTCAGTCATCCAAGGGTGGAATGTGAAGTACCAAGTTAACTTTTTGGGTAATGATTACTTTTGTTGCTACCGCCAGTGTGTTTAGTACAGTTCTCTTGAACTTTGAAGGAAAAAAACATGAATTTTACATTACTCCAATGTCTTCTCACTTTGTCCTCTAGTCAGATGCTTCAGGCAATTTCCTCAGAGCCTGGGAATGCATATGCAAGTTCATACAAGAGTCTGTAACTGTACCGGGAGGTGGCATAAATAGAAGTTCAGCTATAGTGCTCAGTGGTTTTGTATTTCCAAAAAGGATTTGTTAATATGAGCAGCTTTATTACCTCCTAGAGGACAGAACAACTATGCTGGAGAAAAACACCAAAACATTTTTAGGATTCAAATTGACAAAATTCATCTGCCTGTAAGTTCACTTGGATACAACCTGTGATAAGGAGTTCGAGGAAGGAGCATGCCAAACAACGTGGTTGCTAGTATGACCTGTAGCAAGTCAACTGAAGGAAATCCACTATTTTTGATGTAAGTGTAGCTAAAACAATTTGAGCTTCAGTGTTTTTTATTTTGCCTATAAGGGAAAGCTACTTTACAGCTTGTCTTTCACCTTAGTAACAGGAGATGAAGAAAGACATGGCAACATATTTCCTTCCTACCTTAAAAACATTATTTCTAGACTCAGATCCTGTGATACTAACAGGTACTCCTTTTCTACAACAAAAGCTATGCAGGCCACAAAGCTGCTAATGGCTCAAAGGTGAAAAAACCTATTTTTTCCTTACTTTGTCCCAAGATCTTTTTCTAAAGTCCAAAACCTTTAAGTCCCTCAGGAATTCTAAGCAGAGCTGGAAAAGTCCTACACAAAATTTGTACCCTTTCATACATTGAGAAAGCCCATCACATTCTAAGATTCAGGACCACAAAGCCAAGTAATCAAGTGGTAAAACACTTAGGGATGTTATTTGTGAAAGAAGATAATAAGTTACAAGCCGTTTTACTTTGTATAGGTTATTGTCAAAATCAAGTAGAGATTAGAATAACTTCATACAATCTAAGGGCAGTTTGGTAGTAAAAAGAAAATAGAGCAAACTGATAAGATTATATTAGGAGTAACATACTAGCAGAAAAATGGCTGTCTTTAACCAGCGTAAGAAATTAATTATATTACATATAGTCTCTCCTTTTCTCAGTTAGCATGAAAGAAAAAAATCCCAAGAGTAAAGCACTTAATTATGAAAAGCTAACACCTTCTAGTAATTATAAATGCTTAACTATTTTTGGGACCAAAATTTTAGTACTAAGAAAACTTCGAACAAAGCTACTGCTTTACTTCTGACCCAAGATGCCCCCTTTTGTAAGCAACTAAAAGGTCCTCAACAGAGAATACACACAAATGCAGGTATTCTCTCTATTTATAATAACCTGACTAATTAGTGGAGTTCCTACCAGTTGGGCTTTTTCTCCTTACAAATGGGTTCTTCGATCACAGGATTTCTTCTATAGTCTACTTTACTTCTTTATATGTGTTCAAGATAAGCTGCAAATGGGTTGAATTGGAAGTAAGGAGAAAAGGAGAATGTAAAGTTTGGTTTGTTTGTTCTTATTGTACTTTGCATTCATTTTATATTAGCTGTTGTTAAGATCTTTTTATTGAAAGCTAAGTCTTTTGAGTTTTTTAATAAGAAAGAGTGTACTTCTAGGTCAAAGTAGTATAATTAAGCTCTTTTGGTACTTTTAAGCTTAGATGCAAAGGAGAAGGGAAGTAGCTTTGTTAAATAAAGAATTAAAATCACATTTTTAACTGGCAAATCTCTTCTGAATGTTACTGAAATAAGGTAAGCAGTGCAGATAACAGTCAGCTTGTAATTATTAGATCTTTCACAGATATTTAGTGCACAATTCTTGCTGCAATCACAGCAAGGAGAAGTAAAAGTTGTTGAAATACTCTCGACTTCTAGGCTGTTGCATCAAATAAACATATCTTGCTTATATGACATTATTCTTTAGCCAGTTAGAAATTCAGTGTTTCCTTATTAAATATCAGCCTAATGTGATAATTTGGTTCTATACTTTAAGACTAAAATTCCTTATAAAATATTGGAAGAGCTCAGTACTTGGTTGCTGAGAGTTTTTCATATTCAGTCACCTAAGAAATGGTGTTTGTAAGAAGTGACTCTTCTGTACTGCAGTGTACTTGGTTTAGATCTGATGTTCAGATGCTGTGAGACATTAGATTAGATGATCATGATGTAGCCTATTGGTTACAACATCACTGAAATTATTTCAAACCAGAATTTGGGCACTAGTACTGGAGCACCTTGGCTGTATGTCCCACCACAACAGGTTCCTTATCCTAGATACAGAAAGAATTAGGGGGAAAAGGCAAAACAACTCTTTCCAACTTTTCATGTGCTTTACTGTAAACATTGCACTTAAGGTATTCGATACCAGTGTTAGAATACTTAATCAAATTCGAAACTTGGTTTCAGATCTGCCAGGTTGTTTTGCATCAAGCTGGGACTGAAAAGCATTGCAGAGATCTACATCATTGCAGGAAAATACAAAGCCCATCTGGCTTACTCATTCCTGGAAATCAATCCCTTGAAACTACAGGCAAATGCATACAAATTATTATGTTGTTTGAAAACTTTATTGTTATTTACCTTTATGTTTCCCTAATATTTGCATAAAGTAATTGGCATAATTGGGCATCCTCTACATTGCAAATCTGTATTTTTTTTTCCTCACACTCCAATTGTTTCCTTTTGCTTTATTCTTTTATTGCTATTAAATGACTTCCTTTCTAAGGGTGCTACCAAGCAAGCTCGGGTGGAATTTTCAGTCTTCCCTCATTTCAAAGACATTAATCACATTTGCTGCTCTATTGTAGTGAGTATCTTGTGACTGTGTAAGGATGCTCTTTTTAGGTAAGTAAGATTTGAGGGTGTACAACTGACCAAAACAAATCCACGGAGCAGCATGGGATGAGGACTTCAAGCTTTGCAGCTGGAGGAGCTCAGATCTCACCCCTCACTATTGCATCTGCCCTCCAGGCATTTGGTTACAAGATTGTAGGAATATATGCAGCAGGTACCTGACTAATCTCTGGCTGTATTTAAAGAAAAAGAGGAAACTAGTTATGGAATGGTCCTGATACAAATGCAGCAGTAAGATCTCTGTAATGCTGGAGATCAGAGAAAATGGTCTTGTCTATTTGCTTTTCCGACTGAATTTTTCTTACTGTTATTGAAACCCTGGGGTGAATTTAGCCCAGTGCAGAACAACCTGTTCTAGTTTTCAGATGCTCACAGTTTATGATTAAAAATTAGCCAAGCTTTTGTTATAAGTATTGTTGTCATTTTACTTCACTGTAGGAAATACTTTTTCATGTATGTATTACTGCAAGGGCTGAAGCTTAAAGCAAAATATCAGACTGAGTCTTGCAGTAAAGCTGTGAATGGTGACAAGGTGACCTGATGTATGGTAACTAAAATTGCCCTTCAGGAGAGTTGTTTTAGCGCACGTGAATATCTTCATGACCTATGTCTTTTCTGCTGTGGCATTAGATGCTGTTTACACATTTTCCAGCTCTTCTAATTCTATATTTGAGTTCTAGCAGTTCATAAAAGATAACATTCTCTAATGATCCATCTCATATGCATTTGGGGAATTGCAGATGTCCTGTGATGAAGCAGCTTCTCAAGATGAAATGGCAAGTGGACTTCTGAAATAGTTCTTGTTCTTTATTAGAGCTCTACCCAAATCCTTCAGTAACAAAGGTTAAAGATCCTAAATCAAAGTGAAAACCACTACCAAACTCAGCGTTTTGATTCCTAAGGAAAACACTACTTCCACATGGGTTCATGCTCTTAGAAGTTCAGTCTGAGCTTTAATGCAACTCTTATGTCTTTGTAACTGGATTTTTTACTAGAATCATTCTAGATGCTCAAGTGTGGTAACTTTTAAATAGCTTCTGTGTAATGATCATCTTGTTTGCTATTAATTACCAACAATTCATGTTTCTATTCATCCATCTGCAAGCCTTCCTGAGTATTAAATTCCTTCACTTACTCAATAATGTTGCTAATTATTCTATAATCTTGTAGATTAGTGTACTTTCATCTGTGTAATATAAATCACTAGAGAGCTGTAGGGCTTGATTCCACACCATAAACATTTAATCAGATGACTCATTCCTCTTGCCTAGTGCATGGTTTGTTTAAACAAGAATGCCAAGGTTTGACCTGATAATCCAGAAGCACATTTGGGTGGCAGCCTGCTTGGGTATTGCTGTTCAGATATGGAAGCAATGTTCCTCTGTTATAAATCTGTTTTTAGAAATATAGTGCTGTTCACTTCCCATGACCATTGTGTCTTTCAGGCATGAGGCAGGCATCTGTTTCCTAGTTATCATCATGAAGAAGACCTCCTTTTGCTTATGTGCTCAGACTTCTTGATATCAGTAGGATGTCTATCTCATCTCTGTTTCACCTCATTACTCACTGGTGCTGTCAGATGCTTGTGCTGAAGCTCTTAAGTAAGTTTTCATCCTTGTTCCAGGTGGGCAAAGGCACCCACATCCCTGGTAGGCACTGCATTGCAGTTTTCCAAGAGAAACTGGCAGCAGCTGAAGAAAAGGAAAAATTAATGTTTTCAATCTATTCAATTGATATCTTATCATGGTGTCTGAATGAAGTTTACAGAACAAGCTTACTTAGATCCAGGAGGGAAGCCAGTGATGACAGGCATACCCATAGTTTGAATGTCAAGGTGTCAGGAAGTAAGTCAATATATCATTATATTTGCTAGTACAAATGTTCACACTTAGAAAATTAAATCACTACTGATACTGTTATTATCATAGGATCACAGAGTAATTTGGTTTGGAAAGGAACCTTAAAGCTCCTCCAGTTCCAACACCCTGCCATGAGCAGGGACACCTTCCACTGGAGCAGTTGCTCCAAGCCCCTGTGTCCAACCTGGCCTTGAGCACTGC
>JANRGW010003625.1:0-14165 GCA_024733675.1 Psilopsiagon aymara
ACAATACTCCAAGTGAGGTCTCACGAGAGCAGAGTAGAGGGGCAGGATCACCTCCCTCGACCTGCTGGTCACACTCTTTTTGATTGCAGCCCAGGATGTGGTTGGCTTTCTGGGCTGCAAGAGCACACTGCAGGCTCATGTTCATTTTTCCATCGACCATCACCCCCAACATTTGCCCTCAGTTGCAATGTTATGTAACTCCTGACTCTTCCTTCTCATGACTCCAGGAAGCCTCTTGAGACAAAACCTTTCCCATCATCTCTTGACTTCCTGGAAATACGTGCAAAGCTAATGCATAGTTTTCTTTCAAATTCCTCCCCTTCTTTTTAGGACAGCAAAGCCGAGCAAAACCAGTGAAGGTACTTAAGATACCACACCACAAATGTGGTTGTCATAGCTTGCTGGTGACAGCATTCTGCTGCTGCAGGCAGAGCCTTTAACCATTTGTTTTGATCCTGCATAATACCTCCTTGTTTTGATCCTGCATCTTTGCCAAGATCATTTGTTTTGATCCTGCATAATACTTCCTTGCTCCCCACTCTCTTTGCTATATGGGAACGGTAAACTGTTCAGAAACCCGGACTACATGTTGCTACTATCTTTACACAGTACTGGTATCAGTAGAATCAGGTGTTAAAAGTCCTGAAGCACTATATGAACATAAATAACAATAAATAATGAAGGTAGGTCTGTATTAACCAATTACACAGTACACATCATAACAGGAGATCCTGATATAGTTTGCTGACATAATGTATCAGTGTACTTCCTGCATACTATTCAGATAAAGCCATGACATCTAGAGGGAAAAAGCAGGTGTTGCCCAAAGAATGTAATAATGGTGAGTCTATGAAGTTTAAACCAAAACCATGACTTTTCTACTGTTCAAAAGTGCGAGGAATGAGGGTTCACACTGGTGCAATACACAGTGATTGCAAAACTGCAGCTTCATGCTCCTATGAAGTCTAGTATTTACATCTAACTTTTTGGTAAAGGTTAAGTTTTAGTGATAACAAAAAAGAGATGCTTGCAACTCTTCAACTAAAGGGTTATCTAAGGTAAAGAATAGCTAGCACTGGTTAGTAAGCTGCACTGAAAACAACATTTGGTCAGCAGAGAAACCCGGTACTCTAAGTAAATGCCTCTGGCATTCCCACTTGTCTCCTTCTTTGGTAAGGTTCCAAAATAACTTTACAATGCATCATGAATTTCTGCAGCTGCCTGGAGGTCATATATATGCCTGGAGGGTGCTATTGGTGTGAAAGAAAACAACACTCCATATCAGTATTGCAGCTGAAAATTCCCTGGCAGTTTTGGTTTACTGGACTGGAAATGATGTGTGGCCTTCAGTACTGCAATTGCCACAGAAATGTGGCTACACTTGCCTGTAACTGAAAGAAGGCATTTCCCATATTTCTTCCTCATTTCCCTTGGGATCCACTGAGGGAGTGAAAAGGTCCACTTCGCAGACATACTTTACCCAAAGAAAACTCTTCCCTCCCTTACCAGGAATGAAAGACCATGGCAATGGTGCAAGTATATATAGTCTATAAGCCAGCAAATAAATATTTCTTTATGACTACCATAAATTTTGCAATTAGTTGCAGCAAACTTAATCTCAAATCTAGTGAATAAATACAGAAACACTCACCATTATTCCAGTGAGTAAACAGACCCCTTTCCCACAGTATGTATTAGGTACCATGTCACCATATCCAATGGATAAAAAAGTTATTGAAATCAACCACATTGCCCCAAGAAAGTTGCTAGTAACATCCTGTTGATCATGGTACCTGTAAAGAAAAAGAAAATGGTTTTGTTAAATGTAAAACTTCTGTGCTTTCAGAAAGAAATCATATTAACCGATCATACAACCATTCTTGTTACTACCTTTTTGAGAGCAGCTGTAAGGAAATAAATAAAAATCAAATACAATTACATCAGCAATAAATAAACAGAAGGAACCATAGTAGCACCAGTAGCACAGCTACTCAGATGTTTTATAACTCAGCATATTTGTTATTATTAAAATGCTGCTTTTGTTAAAAGAGCAGAAACCTCATTAAATATAATCTCTTCATAATGGTTACAAGTCCTGCTAATCCTCTGCAGCAGTGTAAGACACCAGTCTACTATAGTTGCTGTAGTCCGAGGCAAATATGAAAGTCAAAAAAGGATGTGTGAGCAAGCAGACAGCAAAGCTGATTTCCACCTCCTTGGCTCAATTGCAAGTATATAACCCGAAATCTGATCAGGACCTAGCCTGTAAATGCTTACTTAGATAACCTAAGGTCTTCCCTCTCCTACATGTCTGAGATAAATAGAAAAGTATGCCATTGTATTTTTTATCATCAAAAGATCTTTACCAGCAAATCTTTGTACAGATCTTTGTACAGCAAAACCTTCTTTTTGTATTGACTGGCAGAGTAGCTCTGCAACAGAGACTATCTGTGTTCGTCACTGCAGCCTGAAGCTGGCAATAACTCCTGCAGCTGCTGTGAAGCCTCAGATTAGCTATCTATGCTGGTGCATAAGCATAGATACATAAGATATAGACAGTCCCTAAATCTGTGTTGAAGGAATGAGTTCTTAAGTTAAAAATCTGTAAGCAAAATAGAGACGATCACAAAGAAGGATGAGGATTGTCACTGTCCTGATAATCCCATCGTTTCTATGCCAGATTTATGGGGAGGTGGATTGATTTTGCCTTGTTTTTTTTGCAACCTCATTCATGATCTTTGAATCTCTATTATTGGTAATTCTGGTGCATGACTACATCTTTCTGATTTTTGTCAGATTACAGCTGTGCCAGCACACACTTTCAAGTGCTCTACTATGTCATTAAGGCACCACCATCACTTGGGATTCAAGCCTGAATGAGACTACCCTGCATCCACATCTCCTCATTCAGCCGAACAGTGAAACCGGACAGATGGAATTCAACAGCAGTTCTCCTAAACTATCCATTCACTCTTTATCTGAGAGCACTGAACTCTCACTGGAAAATACCATACTATGAACTGCTCAGTAACACAAAAGCTCAGTAAGTAAAAAAAAGAAACAATTTCTGCAGCAAGTTCCACACAAAACAAAATACAGTTGCTACCAACCAAATTCCAAAATATAAGCATTTTTTTATTCAACTTTACTTTGAGAAAGGTTTTTATTTTTTATAGATACTTAGGGTTTTTTTAGTTGAAATTACTACAAAAACGTTTATTTAATTATTTAAAGCCACTACTCTTAGTCAATTAAAACATGCACTAGAAACACTAGAAAACAAACACTAGACACAGACACCTGTAGATAAAAGCTAGTATTTCACCACATGAAAATTGCAGCCATAAACAGGCTGAATTTCTGGATTACATCCAGCTTCACACAGCAGCAGAATGAAGGATTATTTAGAAAAGCGGTGTATTCCCCGAAGGTAAAAAACTCCTTGTCTGAAGTCACACAGGCATAAGTACAACCTATGACTTTTTCTCTCCTTTTAAGAAATGTGCTAGCAGGCAGGGAGTGGTACAGCTGGAACTTACTACACACTAGGTAATAACCTGTGAAACACCATTATCATACCCTGCTCTCTAACCAGCATATGCAAATCCTGCAATTACTCCAATTAAAACCAAAAATAGCTGAAATATTACATTTCTGCAAAAAAACCCATGGCTTGATTCCTTCCTAAGCCAAAGTGAGTGGGAGTTTTACCATTCACCTCAGGAAAACATAAATATATCCCTCAGCTGACAATACGACAGTGGCTTAGGTTGTCATAGCAGTATTCCAGATTCTTTATCAAACAACTATCCTTTTCTTCTCTATCAGTATTGTGGTTTTCAGTACCACTTTCAGAAATATGTTAATATTTGATGACATTTCATTTACTTGGTAAATAATCTTTTTAGCTGCACACAGTTATCACTCATTGACATCTTAACACCTAAGACACATCTTAAAAAGAGATGATTAAGACAAAATCCAGTATAACATGAAACTTGACCATTTGCACATTAATTCACACTTAGTAGTTTGATTTCAGTTTATCTTACTCCATGGACAGCCTCTGGTAACTGCCATCTTTGTTTTGGCTTTCTTGAACAATTCAAGGAAAAAACTAAAAAACTTCTTTTTGTAGGGAAGAAAATGCTTTTACCATAATCATCAAGAAATTCCTAGTCTGCACTTCAAAGGCAATCCAGGCTGAGTTTAGTTTTGTCAAACCTTAAAACTTTAAGACTAATAACAGCCAGAAACAGGCTCAGCCCATTAAATCAGAAAACTTCCAAGACTGTTGAGACACTCATAGGTCTAACCAGCTGTCAGAGCTCTCCCACACTATCAGGCCATTCTGCTACTCTGTGCCTTTTTAGTCTTAGTTAGATGGCAGGTACTGGCAGCTTTTCATCTGTTAACATAGACAAAAATAATAGATAGGTGATAATAATAGCCAGATCTATTTATTCCTTCTCACTTCTTCCTGTTCAAAAGAAGGAATATGGAAGGAATGGTGCAGCTGACTACTAATAAAGACAAGGGAAGAAACTTTAGCTGTCTTGACAAGTTCAGGATCAGAAAGGAAGCTTGAAAAGTGTATGCCACTCCTTCTCTTTTTTTTGACGGGCCTGTTGACATCCCCCAAATATTTATGAACAGCAGCACAAATGTTCTTGCCACAAAAAAGCACTAGGAAAGTGCAACACCCTATGGCCAGCACCTGGATTTCATACAGACTCACATCAGCAGCAGCTCAGAACCAGTAGTAATGGATTTAAGTAATCTGTCTAAATTGCATCTTCAAGGGTCAAAATGCTCATGATTTTTCTATTAAGTAAATTTTTGGACTATTTATGGAAAACAAATCCAAAAGGAGAAATGCTCAGTATCTCTACATAAGCAGCTTGTGTTATTCTGTTAGCTAAAATGGATGAAAACATAATCTAAAAGAAAACAAGAGGACAGAGGAAGGAGAAATCAACACACACACATAAAAATGTGAGATGGCAAGTTTTAAGAGATTTTATACTTATATTCCTTAATATAAACTGCAGCTAAATATAAGTTTGTAGGCATAGAATTATTTAGACTCCTAGCTGCTGTCAGGCATCTACTTCTCAATGCCTGAGCAATGACTAACCTGCCAGCAGAGACAGTTTAAGGACGAACTGCCTTTTTTTTCAAAGGGTACCAAACTCCCATTTGACCTCCACTGGTAAAGTTCTTGTCTTGCTTTCCTGGTGCTGTGAAGAGCTGATGCTCTGCTAAATCAGTACACTTCTCTGCAGTCATGGTAGATGGAAAGATTTTCCATCTTTCCAAGAGAAGCCATTCATCTACAAACATAATCTGAAGATATCAAAGTTGCTGAAACTCCTCAAAAGAGTTATCTGACCATTTTTACTTTTCTTTTTTTCCCAACCTACATTCAACAGTTGTGTAAGAAACTTAAAGAGAATCTGTTGAATCTATTCTACAAGTATTAGGAAATTGGGAAACCTTTAAATTTGTGATAGAGTAATCTACTAAGAGAAACAGTGGCAAAGATAAGAGTGCTCAGTATCAGTTTCAAGCTACATGTAGTTTGCTGAAAAAAAGCTTTCCAGAAATAGAAGTTTGAGAAATTAGAAAGAGAATTACTCACAATGAACTTAAAATTAAGCCCATCTTTTTTTCTGACAGAAAATGGCAGTACTAGGTAAATGCCAGCCTTTCTTTTCTCTTGTATGTCAAAAAAGCGGGGATAAAAAAGAAGGAGTGGAAATTATACAGCAGAGATGATGCTGAATCTCAGAAACTTCAGACAAATTGAGTACTCTGAAGGTATTCTTCTTTCATGGAACTAATTTCATTTATCAAATGCAAATTACTATTTTTTTAATATCTTGGTTTTCTACAGCAGAAGCTGATGTATTGCCTTCCATAAAAAGGAATGAAGTAAAAGCTCATAGCCATAAAACATAATTTTTTTTCTAAACAAACTCTGGATCAGAGCAGAATGATGTGGCCAGTGCAAAAAATTTCCATTGACTGCTTCAGATTTTGGATTAGGATCACACTGTCTATAATGAACACTGCTGGAGCCATATGCTTATCTTAAGGCAAGCTAAAGTATACTTATTCCTTGAATATATTTCAATTTCCTTTATGAAATGGAAAAGCCATATTGAGTTTATTTTCTGTTAAGTCACACTGCTTGAAACTGGACAAACTTTATTGAAAATTTATAAAGATAATTTTAAAACCAAACTTTGTGTCCTTCTGAGACCCATCTGAAAGTTGTGCCAGATTTCACTATCAGTTTATTTGTCATGTACTGGGAACAGTAAGTACATTTAATACCATGATACATGAAGTACAAAAACATAACTAGTTATTGCTGTATAGCAAATGAAACAAGGAAAGCACTTGTAACCTAAATATTTCCCACTTCTATTTTTGTGTATGAAAGTTCAGCATAAGGCTGTCAATACTTAAAAAAGAAAATGTTCTCATTTTTAAATTTTGGTTTTTTTCACCTGTCCAGTCAGAAGCCTAGGAAAATTCTGCATGATGAATTTTTGTGGTTAATCTAGAAATGCTCATTTACTCCGTAAATTTATTGAGAAATGTTATAAACATAGAAGACAAATTTCTGTGTCTCTGGTGCTGTATGCCTTACTCTGGAGTGAGTAAGTACATGATCAACTAAGGGATGAACTTCTGCTGCAACTCTCTCTAAGGCGAACTCAAGAGAATACCACAGTTCCATCAGAAATGTAATACAGCCGTACATAGTGCTTAACTCCGCTAATAATGGTAAAAGCATATCATCTTCACTTGCACACATCGACTTTGCAGTGCCACATTGGAAGACAGAAGTATTGCCCAGCTAAATGCTCTCAAAAAGAGAATGATTAAGATACCTTCACCATAGTATATTAAAAATACCAGATGCAGTTAATGGTTTTCTTCTTTCTGTTTTAGGCCTCACTATTGAACATGTTGGAAAATCCTTTAAAGAAACAGAAATTATCCAATGCCCACTGATTGTCCTATTGGAAATTTCTATGCAAATCATACCCTAGATGTGTGACGCATCTATATGACTTTCATACTTAACTCTTTGGTCATGATAGAGGCAGACAAGCACATAATGATATTAAACTAAGGATGCTCAGGACCGGACCATGTGAAATTGGGACTGCTGGCCTGATACGAAAACTAGATTTAATTCCAACTGTTTCTAATTATTCTTTTTTCTGACTGTGAAATGGTGCATAAAGGCTATCAACATAATTAGTATTAATTTGCAACAAAGGGCATGAGGTGGAAGATGAAATGTTAAACAAACTTTAATTCTGATTGGCAGTTCTCTACCGGCTCCAGAAATGAGACAAGCTAACTAATGGCAGAAACATGGGGAAGCGTACAGAAGCAGGTTTAGCTCTAGTGAGAAGAATGCTGCCCTTAGGGAGCTATTAATTGTCCTCCTTTCACTTGCTTAGCAGAATTGGCCTTCTGCAAGACTTTATATATACAATAAAAACTGAATTCAAATGAACAAACAATAAAAATCACAAGCATTTGTAGAATTGCAAAAGTGACGGCAGAGCTACAAAGTTTCTGGTTATCTTAACTGTTACAGCTGCTGCGCTTCAAAAAAGTAAATGAGATTATAATTTGAAAGCATAAAAAAGTTAACAAAGAGAGACTTCCCCCCTCAATCCTAACCTCTAACCCTCAGCCCTAACACTAACCCTAGCCTTAACTCTAATAGTATGAGTAATGACTACAAGGTTACAGGTCAAAGACATCTTATTCTGTCAGCCCATTACATTAAAGAATAAACAAGTCAGAGATACTCAGCAGATGTTCAGATTGGGAGAGGAAACCAGGAGTAGACAGTGAACTGGAAATGTGTGTTATTCTCTTAGAGTTCAGGTCACTTTATTCCCAAGTGTTATTTCTGCAGCTACAATACATTCAGTATAAAAACTTATAAACAAGGCATATTTAACACAGATTGAATTATAAGAGTTCAACTACACCTGAGTGCTACCTTTTATAGAACCCAAGAAAAGATGTGACTAAAAGTAAAATTATCTTCCATCTTGAAAAGAAAAAAATCAGGTTTCTCTAGATTGCAACTTTTGAGTTAAAGAAATTTAGTTATGAGTCCCCTAAGGCAAAGAGGACAGAGAATTTCATTTATATGGATTAAAAATCCTTTGAAAATACATGGGACCTACAGCCTTGGTTTCCCATGCCACCCAGCTTCAGACAATTTCTCCTTTAGGCTCAGGAGTTGTGACTGAAGAGAAGTAGGTGTAGAGCTGCAGTAGAGCCACACAGCTTTCTGCAGAAGATGATCTGTTTTCTGAATATCTTCCCCCAAAGCATGAGAAAGCAAAATGCAAGCACACAGAATTAAAAACATTTATTGTATTTTCAAACCCCTCTGTCTGCTCTTCAGAATGGGTATAGCAAGGTATCTCTACTGGTACAATAATTTTAAACAATATAAAAGCATTATAATTTAATAGGAATTAATTATACTTTAATAGGAAAATTCTTAATATCTTGTTTTTCAGTATAAGGACATTACAGCAAACAATAATAGTAAACCAAATTCCCTGCGTGGAATGGACACTGAATTTAAGTGACCTTTTTCAAGGTCACAACAAAACTGTATGATGGATTCTCTATGTCATGCTTTAATAAATAGAACATCCTTTATATAATTAAATAATGCTCTTTTTCCACTAAAATTTTTCACTTTTTATACTTTTGTAAATTTATAAATTGTTTGAATACGTTTCACATACTTTCGTTGGTAAACTAAACCCTTGACTTCAATGTTCTTTCTATACTACAAGCAAAAATACTGTGGTTACCTGAATAACAGCAAAGCATTAGTGTTAACTCTATTAAGACCATCCTAACATTATTTTAGTCTGAGTTTTTATTTCCCTTTGAAGGAAAGTAAAAACGAACTGATCAAATGTGTAGTCCCTACTGCAGACTGATGCATATCCAGGAGACACCAGAGGCCATGGTATCTGCTTCTTGGCCAATTATTTGTGCTAGATCTCATTTAAAAAAAAAAAAATAAAGACAAATCATACTCTTTGATAATAGAAATACAATCCCTGAAGGACAACAGTGTCTTGCTGTGGCACACTGATTGTATCAGCAGGTCTTCTGCCTCCCAGCACACAGAGAACGAAGAAGGCAATCAATGGTATCTGCCAACGGTATTCAACTGTTGGTGCCAATATCACTCTAAAAGCAGTATTATCAAGAATTATCAAGCACAACTTTCTCAAGCACAATTTTTTTCAATTCTGGTATGCTTGGAAAAGGAAGAAAATGAATGCTGCAGGTATGACTGAAAGCTGACAAGCATCAAGTATACTAACTAAAGAATCTACTGTGAAAGACTGCAATTTAACACCAAAGTTTAAACAGCCATGATTACAATTTTAGAAACTCATTAGTCAGAAGGTGTATGATGATTTTCTGAAAATAGGAATGATTAAAAACAAAGTCAAAAGGAAAAGACATTTGGGCATGAATACTTGGTCTGAAATCCCACTACTTAATTTCAGGCAATGTGGTACCTCTGTGATTCCAGGTTGTGGGAAGCTTTGCAGGTCACATCTGCTGCATTCCTTAAAGTGTAGAATAACATAAGAAATCCCCTTTAATGCAAGGAATGAGAACATAAAGTATCTTCTTTATGAAACTCAGTGAAGTGATAAATCATTTTTATTAGAAGACTATTACTTAATGTGAATCATTTTTGCAAGATCATTTCCCACATATGCTGTTCCCCCTGTGTCCTCAACATAAAAAGGACATGCAACTGTTGGAACAAATCCAGAGGAGGGTCACGAGGATGATCATGGGACTGGAGCACCTCCCATATCAAGAGAGGCTGAGAAAGTTTGGGATGTTCAGTCTGGAGAAGAGAAGGCTGCGTGGACATGTCACAGCAGCTTTCCAGTATCTGAAGGGGGCCTATAGGGACGCTGGGAAGGGACTCTTCATTAGGGACTATAGTGACAGGACAAGGAGTAATGGGTTTAAACTTAAACAGGGGAGGTTCAGATTGGATATGAGGAAGAAATTTTTAACGTAAGGGTGGTGAGGCACTGGAATGGGTTGCCCAGGGAAGTTGTGAATGCTCCATCCCTGGCGGTGTTTAAGGCCAGGCTGGACATAGACTTGGGTGATATGGTTTAGTGTGAGGTGTCCCTGCCCATGGCAGGGGGGTTGGAACGAGATGATCTTAAGGTCCTTTCCAACCCTAACTATTCTATGATTCTATGCCCAGAAATATATAATTTAATAGGAATTTAATTTAATAGGAATAATGTCCCTGGACTGACACTAAGGTCAGAAAGGAAAACATTCTGGATAACTCTCAGGTGATGCCAATTACACCAAGTGTCTACACAACTGACGAATTTAGCTTATTCAGGAAAAACTATGCAGTGGCTGAAAGAAGCGGGACAAAGATTAATGTCATTCCTCTGTAACTACCAAATTCAAGCTTGAAACAGTACCCACATCAGAGTAAACTCCACATTCTCCTACCACTATCCCACTGCAAACCCAGCAGTTGGTGCACAATGTTTTATAAACCCATGTTTAAGTTTCCCCTTCAGATGTACAACAGAATTGGAGAATCAGAGAATGATTTAACCTTAACGATCATCTAGTTCTTATCCCCTGCGATGGTAACAGATACCTCACACTACACCATGTCACCCAAGATTCCATCCAAACTGGCCCTGAACACTGCCAGGGATGGAGTATTTACCATTTCTTCTCTGAGCAAGCTGATCCACTGCCTGATCACCCTCAGAGTAAAGAACTCCTTCCTTACGTCTAACCTAAACTTGCCCTGTTTAAGTCTGAACCCATTCCCCCTTGTCCTCTTGCTACAGTCCCTGATGAAAATTCCCTCTACAGCATTCCTGTAGGCCCCCTTCAGATACTGGAAGGCTGCTACAGGGTCTTCACCTTATGGGGCGTTCTCCAGGATGAACAGCCCAAATTTCTCAGCCTATCTTTATACAGGAGGTGGTCCAGCCTGCTGATCATCCTAGGGGCCCTCCTCTGGACTTGCTCCAACAGCTCCATGTCCCTCTCATGTTGAGGACAAGAGAACTGCACACAGTAGTCCAGTGGGATCTCACAAGAGCAGAGTAGAGGGGCAGGATCACCTTCTTTGACCTGCGGGTCACACTCTTTGATACAGCCAAGGATACAGCTGGTTTCTGGGCTGCAAGAGCATACGGAAGCTGGGTCATGTTCAGTTTCCCATCAACCATCATGCCAAGTCTTTCTCTGCAGGGATGCTCTGAATCCCTTCTTTTCCCAACCTGTAGCTGTGCCTGGGATTGCCTCGACTCAGGTGTAGGACCTTGTCTTCGCTTTGTTGAATTTCATGAGGCTGGCACTGGACACCTCCCAAGCGTGTCAAATTCCCTCTGGATGGCATCCCTTTCCTCCAGTGTAACAACTGAACCACATAGCTTAGTGTCATCGGCAAACTTGCTGAAGGTGAAAATATCCCACTGTCCATGTCACCCACAAAGATGTTGAACAGGATTGGATCCAACACAGACCCAAGGAACACCACTCGTCACCCTTCTCCAGTTGGACATTGAGCCATTGACCATAGCTCTCTGAGTGCAGCCAGCCATCCAGCCAGTTCCTTATTCCATTCTTTTGATGCATGTGTGGTCTATCCATCAAATTTATGTCTCCAGTTTAGCGACAAGGACTGCATGCCAGAGCACAACAAACTGCCAAATACAACCAAAAATAAAGCCACTGACCTGTCTGACATGACTGATTATTAACCAAAATACCTTTCATGCCTTCTCATACCATCCTTCCATACCATTCTTGTCAGTCCAGAGGAGCTGGACTGAGGGAAAAGCTCCTCCCCTTTAGATTTCATGTCCTATATCCATACTATACTATGAATACAGAAATGGCAGCAGTAGAAAACAAGCCAAAACATATTCAGCCAATATCCTCCTGTCCCTTCAACCAGCATCAAGTTGCAATGGAACTAAAATATTTTTTTCTTCCTTTTACATCAAATACTTTTAAAATTTACACAGCTGCTAAGCGAACAATGCCTTTTGACTCCTCATTATTTTGTTTCATTCCAAAAGCATTCAGACAGCATGAGTCAGCTGGCATGAAGCAAATTAAGGGCACACAACCATTACTGGCTCATAGTCCTTTCTGCAAATGAAGACAAGGTACTTCAGCTAGGTTTTTTTATATTATTATCTTTCATGCTTGTGAAAAAGACCATAGACTTTAAAGATAATAATTAGGCACTGGTTTAAGTCTTCTAAAAGACAATTACACCTCCATATCACAGAACTGTTAACTCCTAGATAATTTAGCACCAGTTACTCAAGCAGTACCCCTTCCTGCACATAGACTTTCATGGCTCAGCTGACTTAGCTTATGATAGCATGACAATACCAGGTCACGGCTTCAACCTGTATAGGTTTTGACAGCTGAGCCCACTTTTTTTAAGATTTTTAGTCACATCTCTACATAACTGTTTTCTCAGCTGACTAGAAGCATATTACTTTGAAACTGTGTCTTTTATATCTTTGTTGGTCTGCTATTGATACTATGAAAGAAACAGTCAACCAAAGATACAAGGATGAAATAAAATGGAATATCAGCTACTCTGCTTTAGCATCAAGGTGAAAATGTTTAGCTTTCTGCAAAAGAAGAACATGTTCCAAAATGGATATGCATAAGCTAGCAGTTCCTTGGGTCATAATTACTAAATTTTAATGTACCTAGAAGGAACTACACTTTATCATGGAAAGGTATGAATTCTTAATAGGGGGGAAAAAAACCCAAACCCCCAAACAAGCAAACAAACAAACAAAAAAAAACCAACAGAAGGCAGCCAGGCTGGTTGGTCTGGCTGGGCCCAGGGAGGACCACCTACCTGTCAATGCCAGAAGTGCAGCAGGAGATGGCAATGCAGCAGAACGAAAGCCTGTCCCTGTGAGCTGTGGACACCAGACCTTCACCACCTACTGTCTAACTGGAGTGATGAGCGTCCTAACATTTAATCTAGTACATCAATGAATTCCAGCTAGGTTTCAGTCTGTTAGTAAGTAATAGCTTACTTGCACACTTTCAAGATCAGCAAAACCTACTTTGCATCTGCTGAAGATGCCCAATAACTTACTCCAAAAGAGGGGTCACAGAATTACAGGCAAGGAAATAAAAGAATACCAGCACTAAGTGAAAAACCCTGGATTGCAGAGATACTAGGTTTTAGTTTCTTAATCATTTTACACAAAAACCAGATCTTTGAAAGAACATGTTCATTTGTTAAGCCTAAACAACTCCTGACTCCTATGTTTTTGAAACCTTTCTGCTTTGTACTCCAAAGTTGCCCACAAGTCAAAATATTTTTAATGTAGCCTGTCCAGTGAGACACAACAAATACTATGTAAGTACATGTGTATCTACTCAAGTTTATGAATATTAAGAACATTCCTTAAGATGATCACAGCCTGCTTTATTATATCATTATAACAAAATATGCAATTATTAACATTATTGCACTCCTAAGACTGGGACACAATCCTGCAACCCTGGGATAGAATCATAGGATCATAGAATAGTTAGGGTTGGAAAGGACCTTAAGATCATCTAGCTCCAACCACCCTTCCATGCACAGGGACACCTCACACTAAACCACGTTATCCAAGGCTCTGTCCAACATGGCCTTGAACAATACCAGCAATGGAGCATTCACAACTTCCTTAGGAAACACATTCCAGTGCCTCACCACCCTTAGAGTAAAAAATTTCTTCCTCATATCCAATCTAAACTTCCCCTGTGTAAGTTTAAACCTGTTACCCCTTGTCCTCTCACTACAGTCCCTAATGAAGAGTTCATTCCCAGCATCCCTATAGGCCCCCTTCAGATACTGGAAAGCTGCTGTGACATGTCCATGCAGCCTTCTCTTCTCCAGGCTGAACAGCCCCAACTTACTCAGCCTATCTTGATATGGGAGGTGCTCCAGCCCCATGACCATCCCCATGGCCCTCCTTTGGACTTGTTCCAACAGTTGCATGTCCTTTTTATGTTGAGGACACCAGAACTGCACACAATACTCC
>JANRGW010003626.1:5550-23089 GCA_024733675.1 Psilopsiagon aymara
CAGAGGCATCTCTAAATTCAGTTTGGGTTTGTTTTGTACATCGATTTTGTAATTGCTCTGCAATTCCCCATCCTAAGGCAGACAGCAAAAGTTACTTTTTGAGAGAGATTTAAATGAATTAACAGAGTTGCTGGGGAAACAGAGGTACCATGCATCTCAACAGCAAGCACTTGCAACAGCTTGCTCAAAAGCAAGCAAAGACAGGTTAACGCAGATCAGCAGCTTTCACTGTGCCATAAAACAAAGAGCACAGACAAACCTCCTCAGAGCTGAACTAAACTACCCCCACAAAAAATGACTACAGCCTCCCAGGGGAGCAAGACATAACCGCACCAAACATCTTAAGTGCCTATTCATGTATAAGGATGACATACCAGTGCTGTGTAAATCCTGCTCACCTGCTTGCTTCTCATTTACTGGGTGATTTACCGTAGCAAACTGCAGTGTGACTACCCGATCTCTCTGCAATGATGGGCATTTAATACCCCTATGCCAGGCCTGAGCCACCTTTATCTTTCACATACGGCACACAGGCTAGTTCAGGTGCATCCCACATCCTCCCTGAAGCACTCATTTGCCTCCTTCCACAATGTGAATGCTTTATGCACTGCAAACTAATTATTCTGCTGTGTGTGTGCCTCTCCCTAGCCCTCTACAAGAGCCAGAAAGGCAAAGAGAGGATAAACAAACTAATTTCAAAGCTCTGACAAATAAAAGTTACTCGTGTTTCAGGCTTCCATCTCACCAGTGGTTTCCAGGCAGGAACAGCCTGAGAAACCTCCCAGATTCAAACTCCACAAATGTAGCTTCTGAGGTGAAAGGCATACAAAGGGCTTGGCTTCTCTTATAGCATCAGTACTGAATTGATTTCCCTTCCTAACATCCCTGTAATCCTGTCCACTCCAGGCATGTCTGTTTGGAGTAACTGGACTGAATGAAGCATTTCTGCCCCATTCCTGATGGCTGTAAAGGAAAGTCCGACTTTGAGCTGCATAAACTTCTTTTATCACTTTGTGACCATCTGCAGCAGAAGTGATTCTGAATACATCCCTGGAGTAGAACTGCTGAAGAATGTGTCACTTTTCCAGTGCAATTTTACCAAAAGCTACTTTCATTGAAACAAATCCTTCAGAAGCTTGTAACCCCAGATGCTGACTGATCCAGAGCTTTAAACTAAGACCCCACAAGCAGCAGATTTTACTGCTTTTTAGATAAGATCATTTAAGAAGCTGCATTTTTAATGTACATACACCTAGCCAGAAGGCATTTTTGTGGCATCAGCTTTGCGTAGAGAGAAAAGGTAGATGTTAACTTATGCTGCCAGTCGTAAGCAAAAAGACTTTAGCCAAACTCATCACATGACTGGCTAGTAGCAGGTTAAGATGCCAGCTTTTGATACAGTCTTCTAGCAAGAAAAGACCTCAGAAGAGCCAGGTTTCCCAACCAGTGAATTCAAACACTGATTTCAGAAGCTGACATATTTCTAAACAGCACTGTCAGGAGGAGGCTTTTTAATGCAAGCGAACGTAATTTGTATTATTCTCAGAGAACCAAGTGATTAATTGCAAAGGAGAGAAATTCATTCAGCTTTAGCATGCCTGGCACTAACGGAGAGCTCTGTTCTCCCAGCTGCCTTTTCGCACCCAGGGCAGAGCACAGCTTTCACCCCAGCAGCACACTGACATAGGTCAGCAACAAAAATGCATAACCAGGAGAGGCAGCAGTGGAATCTATGCTACATCTTCTCCACGACGGTTACACTAAAGCCAGCAAACACACAGCTACCAGGATTGCATCTTTCCTGGGGACTGTGATGCAACTTCAGCAACATGGGTAGTGTCTCTTCTCACTGGTATTTTTGACTGTTCCTAAGGAAAGATACCCCTGGGAAAGGAAGTGCATGTGGCTTATGTTTGCCCTATTTATATCATGCATCAGGGAAGAAAAAGAAAGAACAGGTCTTTCTCTGGGGGCAGAGCAGCGGCACAGCTAAGAAGGGATGTAGAAACTGGCCTGTGGTCCCTTTAGAACATCTCCATTTCCAAATAAATTTTAAGTTGTCCTGTCATGCACATAGGATCTGCAATTTGGAAAGAATTCTCTCCTGTCCTCTCTAGAGGCCATGAGCCTCCACAAAGGTATTTGCGCCCTCAACAACTCTTTAAAGAGTGGGACTGTGGGTGACAATCCTCATGGGTGAGGGAATGGAACAGAGCAGCTAAAGGCGAGTGTGCAGAGCAGGAACCTTTTAGTGAAATGATACACAAAAATAATGATAAAAACACCTTCTGAATTATATCCTGAAGGCACAGATGGTACCATCCCTGAGTTACAACAGGGAAGTACTTGAAGGTATTCACACTATGGCTTTCCTTTTCAAGACACTGGGGTTTTCTTTCTGTTTCTCCTTTTCAATATCAAAACTGGGCCTTCCTTGAAGCCCTGCTTCTTTCTTTGACTAGAAAGTAGGGATATTCCAGGTGTAATACTTTACAGCAATTTAATTTCAGGTTTTATGCCCTGCCTCTAGGGTGCTATGTCTTCTTTCCACTTCTCTGAGTGTTGGTCTGATTTGTTTCGCTTTTCTTTCTCCTATTTTTTTACCCTTTCTCAGCCACATTCTATCTCCTTTTACCTGTCTTGCCATACACTATGCCCACTTCAGGACATACCCATCTGGGCAGTGTGGATGGACCTGAGCAATTCTGCTGTGACCCAGTTTTCACCTGGAAACCATATAGCCAGAGATAATAGCAGCTACTTAAATGTATGAATTATTAAACCAAAGGGAATTTAGTCTTCACACTGAACTGGCATTTATCTTTGCAGGTAGACATATGGACAGTATATATGCAGCGTTTCTTGCTCCCAAAGTATGAGAACATTTCAAAATAGATCAGGCATTTACCTTTACAGCACCCAGGAATAGTAAGAGCTGGAGTCAGTTCCACTGACATAGCAGAAACAAAGAGGAGATGCTGTAAGTGATGCTATACTCATGTTGTTGAGATATCCGGAATAAACCAGAGTCAAAATAGATGAGACCTGCATATCCACAACTTAAGACTGGGCTGAATATTATTCCATTGGTCAGAATATGTAACAGGAAATAGCCAAAATCTTGAATCTGATCACTGCTCAGCAACACATCTGCAAATCGAATCTATTCAACCTGAATAAAGTTCATACAGTAGCACAGCAAATGTACTTGCTAGCACATTTTAATTGTTGCCACTAGTGATGTCATTGATCACATTTTCAACATGCAGAATAACCCAATACCTTGAAATGAATGTAAAGTGAAACAAATCCAAAAGAGTAACGTACTTTATATTCAGCACACTAGAGCCAATTACACTGAGTTCACCCGATGTTTCTTCAAAATTTTCCAAAGTGTTTAGTTTTGACAAGAGACATTTCAAAGCAAAGCTGTGTTTTACTAAGCTGTACTCTTTAAGCACGGGAATCACTGCAACTTAAAAGAAACATAATTTCCACTATAAGCACCTGACTGTAAATTGCGTTTAACTGAATCCAAAGTGAGAAGAAACTAGGTAAGGATATATCACTTACTAGCTTTAAAGTAACTTTTTCCACCTTGCATTATTTCTGTTTAAACACGACTGAAATAACACTGCTGTTACTGAATTCACATCCTACACTCCACAACCTGTGAATGAATGACTTCAATTAGCAGATACCTTCATTTACCCTTCAAAGGTCTTGTGAATAGCAGCTCACTTCCACTGTAATAATACTTGGCCAGATTTCTATACAAGTTTGTACAACAGATTGCTGTTCTCAACTGGAACTTTTGGTCCTAATTACTTAATAAAAACAATATCTGCCACATAGAGATATGATGCTCAGAGCTATCTGAGGTATCATTTGCTTGTGCATACACCTGAATTAGCAAATAACTGTGGTGAGAATACAGCATCTGTAAACAAGATTTCTTCTGAAAAGTTAATGGTGACCACTGTATCTGTGCAACATTATGCTGTGGCACAAATATTGAATTAGCAGTCATTGGGCATGTCTCCATTGCAGATAGTAAACTCTCAAGGAACTTCTGAAGGTCATCCTAAAAAGAGATGGCTGCGAACTCCTGAGAGTACCTTAATCCACAATACCATGAGCAATATACTTGAACATGAAAATAACTAGAGTGCTTGAAGCTAATTGTGTTAATTTTCTCTTTTGCTTCAACTGAATACCTGGTCTAGTTTAGTACTGGGGCAGTGTAACAACCATCTTAAAGACTCTTTGGGAATCACTTCTCGTACTGGGAAAGAGAGAACTTGTTTCCATCTGCTAATCCAGCAGGGCCACTGGATGCTGCACCTCAGCCTTCTGACAGATTGAAGAGTGAACCCAAACCCACTGTTCCACACCGACAGATACCAGAGATATTTTCCAGGGCAGCTTGATTTAAATATGGCAGCTCAGGTGGAAAAAGCTGAGACTATAAAAAATTATACCATAACAAACAAGTTTGGGAACAGTCTGTAGAGTAGGTGTCCAAAGACATGCATTGCAATATCATGCATTAATTGGCTTTGAAAACTATGCAGGAATATTACTTTGCATACACAACTAATACCCACGGAAATATTTCTGCATCAGATAAAGGGGTAGATCTTGAATTTATGTATACATAATTTTGGTTTCTATCTGTACCCAGGTATCTTATTCTCAATATATTTACTATAATTGAAAAAATATTGTACTCGCCAAGTAATAAAAATAATTCTTTTAGAAAATTCTTATGAGAAATCTAGTAATTTTTGCAGTTTCATTCTAACAACTCTGAAGTCAGACAACTGTGTTTCTATATTTAACAGGCACAAAGGGGGTAGTTGTTAGATTTCCAGCACATAAAATTACAAAGGCACTAAATGACCACAATTTGAAAGCATTTAAAACCTTTCATGAGGCTTTTAATTTCAGACAGTACACCTTAAAAGCTGATATTATTAACCATTTATCATTATTAAAAGTCTCTTCATCCCTGAATAAGCAAGTGGCACTGACAGTTGTATGTATCCATCAAACGCCAACAAGCCTGTCGACCTTGCAAGGCTCCAAAGAAAAACATCACCTTTGGGCTACCAGGAAATAATTCACAGTATTAAAAATACATAAATAAGTAAAAACTGGCAAAGAAAACATAAATTTAACTCAAATCAGTGCCACAAAAGCAGATTACTTCAGGTAAGGCCTGGACAGGTTTACAAAAATGCCACAACCCAAGGACCAGGTTTGCAACAGTAAAACACTTGTTAATAAGCAGACATGTTCAAGAAGACTTCTGGTAGCATCTTTCTGCTACCAACACATATTTCTGTAGCTGTGGCCCTGTTTCCAATGTCCACAAAAGACCAAGAAGTTAAGCAGGTGCTGTAATCTCAGCTGCAGGGCTGAGATTACCATCTCAGTGACATGGGGTTTACCCTCTTTCTGTAGGTCTTTGCCCCTAAAATTAATCCTAATATACTTATGTCACTTTTAGTGCCAGTCCTAGGAAGTGTTGAACATGACTTGCAATGCTCAGCATTTTCAGCTCCCAGGGGAAAATTAACGTAATCACCCCTTTATAAAGAATATCTTGCATCTTGCAGGGTGTGGTTCTTCATCAGTTAACTGATAACCAAATTGTGAAAGACTCAGCTAAAAGCCAGCAGTATGGTACTTTTGACCTGCTCTTCCCTGGGGAGTAGATCTAAGAATATATATTACACAAGCCAAGATGCATTTTTAGTGCTCTCACAAAATACGTTGCCAGGCATTCATACCTCCCCTGATACAGCAAATCCAGACAAAAGCACAACCCCTCTGGAAATGGGCAGAATTGGGAATTTCCTTCAGCCTTAAAGTATTTGATTCTTTGCACAAAACAGGGTTGTTTTCAGAGGCTTGTTTTGCAACTTGCGGTCCAGACTTTGTGTAATTCTGATTCAAGCCTTGTACCACAACAGGTATCCAATAGTAACTAAGCAGAACCAGTTGCACAACACATAAATATTTCATATGGCTCTTAAAGCCACACGTACCAAACTAGAAAACACGTGCAAACATCAAAGAATCTCACCTCTAAGACAGTAAATGCAGCCTTGGGATTTAGAGGGTATCTTGCCAAGGAGACTTTTCTCTGGCTGCAGGTAAAATTCATAACAACCCTACAAGTGTGATAGTGTTCAATCACATTAACCTTTGTGTTTCTGATCAGAGCATAAAGCTGTTGCCTCCATGTAATTTAAAATAAGAAGTTCTCAAAGGCAGCAATGATCTCTGCTCTGCCACCATGCTTCCATTATATACTCTTCTCATTTTGCGGGTGATAAGAGCTTTACGATTAACTGCTCCTTTCAATTTTTTAAATTGATTTGAGAGATTAAAATAATTGGGGAACATCATTCACATACTTGAAGATTCCTGCAGACCTGAAATGAAAGTTACCACTGTCACCATCAGCTCTCTGAAGAGCAACCTAATAGCATCACTTCAGTCATCCTTACAATTCCAAAGGACAAAATTAAAGTCAAGGGCTCAAAAACACCTAATGGGAAAGGTGGAAACTGGCTTGAAAGATCAATATAAATTGAGGCAAAAAGACTGGCTTGGTTACAAATAACTTCCACTATTTGCTTATGAATAGGTTTAACACATTATGCATGCATTTACCATGATAGTATTACACCCTAAAAGCTACATACTTTGCAGAAAGCTTGGACATAGGATACTGAAAGGAATGAAAGCTAAGCAGAAGATTAATGTTTTATATTGGATAATCTGAGATTAAGAGACTCTGGAAACGAGCTAAGCACATTGCAAACTAATCTCGAAAGTATTTGTCCGTATCACTGAAATTTCACTCACTTCTTCTAAAGCAACCATCTGGCTTCTGGTGATGACCACAGCTGAGTCTGTGTGGCCCCTAGCAAGGAAGAAGAGTTGGAAAACTGGGATAGGACTCTTTCCTCCACATTACCAATGCAATGGTACTTTCGTAGGATTTGAGAACAGCCAAAGCACTCCCCTCTCTCAGCTCAAATTCATACACCCCTCTCCCTTCCCCGAATATATCAAAAAGCTAGGAAAATAAGGAAAGACTGACAACTGTTGACTACATATTAGCAAACGAATAGCTCTGTGGGTCAGCATTCCCTCTCCCACAGCAGCAATTAAATACTGTTTGAGGGAGCATGGGAGCCTCGTCTGCTTTGTGCTATCCCATACCCTGGTCCTTCCCCAGCACATACAGCCCTGGACAGGGGACAAATGTCCTTTTAAAACCAGTTTCTTGCTCATTCACAGCTCCCCATTGGTTCTCCTGACATTGTGATTGGCAAGGCATGTCTATGTTCCCCTCAATGATCTTCTCTTTAAATTGAGGGGCCCCAGCCCAGCACCTCCATTTGGTCCTGTCTGGAAGCACACTGCTTATCACAATAGATTTGTCATCTTCAACAGATTATTGTCAATCTCAAAAATATGCACATTAATAATTCATCTAATCTAGTCAGGTTGACATCTACCACCCACTTTTCCAGTATATTAAGATTTGATTGTCTTGGATTTCAGATCATCATGAAAGGGCTTCAGGAAAGAATAGCTCTTCCTTCCCTCTCTCCCACAATAGAGGCTGATTGAGAAAGAGCTAGCAAGAAAAGAAGTGTGTTTAGCACCAATCCAATAGTTTTTAGTAAGAACCTGAGTGCCATGAAGGGCCTTTTCTCCCCTGTGCTATAGTTTGTTTGTAGGGTCGTAGGTCCAAGTGCCGATCTTTGTCAAAAAAAGAGCGATTTTTTTAATACAAACTCTATTAATTTCAAGGCAAACTTCGACAAAGATATCATAGATTATGATGTATTCTGATTTATTTTTTAAAATGAAATCTAGGGCTTAAATGGAGTATTACAATAATCAAATGTATTTTACAATTTACATGGTGATTCTTTATTCTCACACTTTCCAATATGATGGTAGTATCATCCTGTACTATTTTACTATTGACATGCCTTATTATATAATTTGCTTGAACAAGTGTCAAGCTTACCCTACATAGCATCTCAAAGCAGACACTTTGCTCTAGATAAAGGGTCCTGTGATTTGATCAACGCAAGGCTATAAAATAACATGAAAGATACATCATGAAAGATGAGATGAAATATTGAACCACTACTCATTAAAAAGTGCTGCCAAATTAATAAATAGGGGAAAAAATGGAAAATAGAACAGGAAATCAAAAAATCGTAAACAGAAAAATGGGAACACAAAAGCACTTTAAAAATTAAAATCCCACATTTTAACCAGCCAAAGTCCTGTTATCCTGTTTGAAGAGGGTGGCTGCAGAGACACACCATCCAAAGGAGGGGAAGAGGCAAGAGTCAGCTGGGACATGGCAGGAACTGAGCCTCTGCACCTCCCAGCCTGCCAGGGCACCCCACTCTGCTGCTCCTTCATAGGACATACATTTAAAGCACAGCCAGCTTCTCAGTGCTAAGAGACCAAGTAGTCTAATCCTTGCCTCCTCTTGCCTGCTCACAGCAGTTAGTACAAGTGATTGTAGCTACCCAAGAGAAAAAGGCAAAGTAACAATGGAGTATATTGCAAAGGTATTGGTGTTTCTGAAGAGTCATGCAGCAGTGAAAGAAATTTGCCCGTCCCATCTTCTGCTATAACAACATATCACTGGCAAGCATTGCTGAGAGGATTGCAGGAGGTCATCAGACTGGAACTTGTTACAAATGCTGCAAATGGAACAACACTAAACATGTTGTAACAGCAGAAAAAAAAAACAAGTGAGCAAGAACGGTTCACTTGGTGATGAAGTAAAACGAACCATTTATCTGGTGCTTGCAGTGCAACCTGCGCTTTGCTTGCAGGAATGAAAGAGATCCTGAACTGGAAAATAAAACTGAATGCTCATTTTGTTTTTCTCCCCTCTAGCTACATACGGGGGGAAATGGAGGAAAACTGCAAGGAGGGAGAATAAATTGTAAAAGCTGTTACCTGCTCTGTAGGAAATGGAGTACCAATAATTATTGAACTAGTGATAAACAGAAGTCACCCCAATGATGAAAAGAATTAGGTGAAGCTTTGCATGTTGTGTACATTTTGTCAAATGTGAGTACTCAGTCTGACGACACTAAGGGAATAAGAGCCAGGACAAATGTGCTTCCTGCCCATGTGCCTCAGATCCATGCTGCTGCTAAGGAGCAGAAGGCAGAAGCACTCCATGTGCTCTGGAGAAGACACAGATCGTGCCTGCTCCTTTTCCTCTGGCAAGGAGCAGGAAATCAGAGGTAAAGTAAATGCTGCATCCCTGGCAGTGTTCAAGGCCAGGTTGGGTAGAATCTAGGGCAACATGGTCTAGTGTGAGGTGACCCTGCCAATGGCACGGGATTGGAGCTGGATGATCTTAAGGACCTTTCCAACCCAAACCAGTCTATGACTCTATGAAAGTCATCCAGCAGGCATTGGTAGGGCATTTGGCAATTAAATATATCCAGAAGAAAATCAATGGGACTAATCACATGTTCACAGGGTACAGGTCCTATCTGGGACAATTTACTTCCACATCTCCTAAACTAACCGGTGGTTTTGGTTTAAAATTATTTTCAAATCTTTTGCTGACCTATGAACACCACAGCACTTAAGAACATTAAAATGTTACTGACAGAGAGCCTGTAATATCACCTCTTGAGATTTCTGCAATACTAAAATACAAACAAAACCTTAGACACCAAACCAAACCCAACCAAAAAATGACAAACAAACCCTAAAATACCAAACAAAAAAAACCCAAACACTTTTGAGAAGAAATTAGTCTTGCCCTGCAAGAAGCACAACATGAACCAGACTGCACTGTTATGATGACCTTCTGGTTAGAAGGTTACCTAAGGCATTCAGTATAGTCACTGAAATACTAAGGTGCATGTTAGAATTCCTATTTACAGCCCACAATAACACAACATTGTTCTTTCTTCCACGTGGCCCTCAACTGCATTGTAAATTATGGTCATTCCTTCTCCCAGCTACCAAAATTAATTATCTGATAAATAGAGTTAATACACATGGCTGCTCTGCAACAATCTGCTTGATGGATTTGTGTTTGGGCACCACAGACAGCCTTGCCAAGACACAGATGCTGTAAACATTTTGATTATATGGCTGCATGACTCACAGCAAAGCAATCCCTTTGTAGTCATTACGAGCAGAAGGGCTCTCCAACATTCGTGCTGGGTTTATGGATGGGCAACCTCCCATCTCCAAACCAGCACCAAACCGACTGTTCAGCTCTAAATGTAAATACCAGCTCCAATGGCCAAAATATTGCCTTCCAACACCAATATAGCTAAACACATCAGCAAAATGTATGTGTTCATCAGTGCACAGCCACTTTGCTTTGGTAGTAACCTGGCATGCAGGCAGCTGCTTCCAAGAACTCCAGATGCTTTGGATGAGAGAAGACAAAGAAGAGCCAGTTCAACAAACTGAAAAACTGGTGATTTTTTAACCACTAAATTAGTATCTGGGGAAAAAGCAACATCAATCAACAAGAGACGCAGGAGCCCAAAATAAAGTGTCTGAACTACAATGAGTTTCTTCAGCATCTCAAATTATGCCAACTAATTAATGCTGAAAACAGCCTCTGGTGGGCTCTTCGCATTTCAAAAAGGAAATGAGAAGCAACAAAGGTAAAATAAGTAATAGAGTTCAATGCTAAAGACAGACCAAATTCAAGTTGTAAGGCCTCTATTTGCAGCAAGTCTCGTGACGATTAGTGAAAATTATCTAGTGACGAATTCGTAGCTAACTCAACAAAAAAGACACTTTCTTCTACTTCACTTTAACATTTGCTACGACTTGTGATGGCCTGTGTAAGTTTGAGTGGAGAAAACAGAACCATCTTGTGATTGTCAGTTCATGCAGCCAGACTCAAAAAGACAAAACCACAGCTTGTTCCTTTCACAACGGCCAGGGAACTGACCTGTGCACTGTCTCACACACATATCCCAACCCAAATTTTTACCTGTTTCAAGTGATTGCTCCCACTCTATTCTTTCCCTGAGCAATTACCCCACCCATTACAACCTGAAAACATCCTTTGGGAACCTGAAAAGGCAAATGCACCCCCAAAGCAGCAAACCCAAGCAGAAGAGTAAGTAAAAATGCCATCCAAGCACTAACCACACTGCACACTCTAAAATCCAGGCACATAGCAGCATTGCCTGATGCCGACTGACAACTGACAGCCGGACAGATCCCTTATCTGTGAGGAGGAAATGAGCAGTGCCCTCAATAGCTTGAGGTGTCTCTTTCAGTAGACAACAGTGACAATTTTGCAGTTTGTTACGGCAAATCTAGCAGCACTTAATTGCATTTAGACAGCCAAATTGCAAGAGCAGTCCCTTCCTTACTGCACTGACCAGCTTTTCTTAGAGAACACAGTTAAATGACTCGCTGTTTATTTGCAAATGATCTTTGCTTCAAACAACTGGAAAGAAGTAAAGCCTTTTCTGAAGCAGGGCTGTGATTTTACCTGCAGATCTAGTGGAACCAGAACAAAATTCAGAGATAAGCCATTGATGCTTGTTGTGTAGAAGAAACAAAATAGTTCCAAGACACTCAACTCCCTAAATTTTGCAATAAAAAAACCTGAGTAACCTGTATGGATCAGAGACTGTTTAATTCAATATAACAACATAAACTAAGAATTAATTATTCACAAGCTACAGTCACCCTCCAGAAGTTCAAAATAAAGACGCTAAGGGATAGAAGTGAAACCACTTTATATTTGGAGGATGTAAGTCCATTGGGGACATAAAACTGCTCTCCTACAAAACAATCAGGAGCCTGACATTTCTGCTGTCAGAAATCTAACCAATATTACTCAGATTCATGGGTAATATGCAATATCTCCTGCATCTCAAACTTCTGACCTTTGGTCAGAGATCAAAACCACTAAAGATATTTTCTTTTGCATTCAAAGGACACTGCTTTATGAAAGCGAGCCACTGGCTTTCAGCGTCATGCCATTTCACAAATCAGATTGCTTCAGTTACATGATGCAACGCATGCCTAGGCAAATGCTGATTTATCCAAAATGTAGAATTGAAGTAGGGAATATTATAGGCCTTTGGAACATCATCAGCATCAACATGGTCCTGCATCCAGGGCAGCCTGGAGCTCAGGAGGACGGCCCAATCCCAGCTGCATCCCGCCTTAGGCGCTGTCCCTTCTTGGGAAACACTAAAACATCATTTAAATATGCAAATCATGAAGGTTCAGAGACTGTTGCAAATTCAAGATCCCAAGGAGACCTTGAGATTTCAAGAAAACAGAAATTCAACAGGATTGCCCTGGAGAAACAGTAGCAAATGTGAAGTTTTAGAATAGATGAAAAGATTTGCCAAACTCAAGAGTCAATTTAGTTATTAGTGGAAGAAAACATACAATACAGTACTATATTTTGAATTAAAAGAAGTCTTACACTAGAAATCTTCTATTATTTCCTATGAAGTTACAGGGGGGAAATTATGCACATCAGGGTTTTGGGAGCACTGAAAGGCCACCTTCAGATGAAGTGACTGACATGGAATTTTGTGTTACTACTTTCCTCCTCAAGCTGTACGGTAGGGTGCAAATGCCATGAGGCCACCTGCATAACGCAGACACACATAACTTGTCACACTGAATCAAAAGCCTTAAAGGAAGCCTTTTGTCAGGGTCAAATGTGTTTGAGTGTCTCTGATGTAGAACAGAAGAATGTAAACAAGCATGAACTGCCAGATTTCTAAAGGGTTTTTCATTTAGTTCTGTTAGCATTGTAGACATCAATGCCAGAACATAAAAAATTACTAGAACAAAGGAAAATGGTTAAACAAGAGACCTTCAAAGGGATGATATTCTTCAGACTCAGCTGTAAAATACATCGCTGTTGGCAGATCAATATTACCAATTTCTATGTGAACTCCTATCTCTGGACAAAGGAAACTCTTCTAACACCCTTACAAGAAATTCAGATACAACTCTGTTAACACTTAGATCATCCTAACATTAAAGCAATAATGGTTATTTACACATTAGGTTACATCCAGTACTCACCAGGGACTCTCCCAAGAAGGGAATGGGAGAATTACTTATTTCTTCATTGACCATTAATACGCTAGGTAACACCACCATTCAGATGCAAACCTAGTCACTCCCTTTTTGTTCAAATCACCCATACTCTTGCACTGTGTTTTCATTTGGTAGGAAAGACAACAGACTCCCCAGCCTGATCATGCTATTCCTCGTTATTACAGTCCTGAGAAATTCACTCGTAACTTGAAGGTGTTTAGGCATATTGAACTCTTTAAGATTCATAACCAGAGAACTCGTGATACATAGACCCAAATTTCTTTACTGCTCTGGGTTGAATTAAAAATGTTATGGGTGATTTATAATAAGTATTTAAGTTTCTATAAAATGATGAACACAAAGCTCAAACCTTAGACGCTGACCTTCTATACTGAACTGTCTGACAATTCATGAAACAGGTTTTACAGATACACATTTCTGCATCATGCCTGTGCCTGAGAATAGTGCCAAGCAGCCATGTGCGACAGAATTGAGTTATGAGCTCTTTCCAAGAAAAGCACACGCAATTAGAGTACAAAAGTAAACACAAAATGTCGGAGTTCAACTGGTGCTCCAGAAATACCAGGTCTTTGTCCCTGAACAACATACCTGCTTCATCCCCCGCCTTTTTGTAAGCTCACAGGGAAATACCATATGTCAAGCAGGATTTATTACAAACTCTATATATATGATTAAGTTCCTTCTTGGCTTCAGGCAATGCAAAATTAATTTCACTTTAAAACAAAGCAAATGTTAGTCTAATATGTGCATGTTTTCTATTCTTTCCTTGGAGAGCAGATCCTGTATTTTGCAAGCAGTTGAGATTCCTTCTGAAACCAACAGGCATTTTGATTAATCACTAAGGATTTATTGCTTAGTGAACAAATGATGATATATTGTCTAACAGAAATGGAGCCAATGGTATCTGTAGAGATGTTTCTGATGACCAAACAATGAAGACAAGACATTTCTGCAAAAGGATACCTACTGCTTTAAGTGGTATTATGTACATAGGACTACAAAGAGAGGAAAATCTGGTTTCATCTGATTCTTTTCGATTTGTCTTTTTGTTGGATTTGTTGGGGCTTTTTTAAGAATAATCAAACTTCCTTTTTCAGCCCAAGGAGACCCAGCTGTGTTCAAATCTTGGGTAAGCAGTGCTCAGAAATGCAAAAGCCTGAAAAAACATGGCAAGAATGGCCAGTACTTAATCACTCTGAACTCAAGGAATCAGCTCATTGGATTTTTGTGCTGCATTGATGAAGTAACCCTAATTACAACCTTGATTTAAAACATCCGTTTCTTGGTTCCATGAGTTAGCAGTTAATTATTATTTAAGTGTTAATTATGCTTAGCCTACACACATTTACTGAAGTCGTTAGGCTCTCTTCCTTTTCCTGTGGATCTAAAGAAAAGAGCTTTGCTGAAGAGTAAGCTCTGTTCTAGCCATACCTTTGCCATCAATTTAATACAAGCAACTCTAAAGTGGGAGCTCAGACCTACAAAGAGGTGACCCATCTCCCGAGGAGCAGCTAAGACAAGGAGCTGCGTCCCACAGAGGGTGCTAGAAGCCTGGCCCCACTGCAGCAGCAACAAACATGAGGATGTTTCACAGCATCAAGAAGGGGGAAAGACGAAATGCAGAGCAAATGACGTGACAGCAGCTAAGGACCCAAGGTTGCGTCTCTGCACACCAATGTGCTGTGCTCTGTGCTGATGTTGGGCTGCTTGGAGCTTACCTGGAGATCTGTTCATAGCACTGCATTGCACAGAATGGATATTACCCTTTGGTACTATCGCATTGCAAACAAACAAGAACAGAACAGCACATGGTTTCTGTATGTGCTTCAATCTGCTTGAAGCTGACTGAAGTCCAGCGAGGTAATACAGAAGAATCCAAGTATCCCAAACCCTCATTAGCCCAGTTGATCATGTCAGGACATGTATTCATTTATTTGAAATGCTTGAAGCCATCTTTATTGCATTAATTTTTCTAATGACAAATAATTATAGTAACAAAATTTATGTAAGAACCTCAACAGAATGCTTTTCAGGTATAAAACTATAAGGGAATGCGATGCTCTCTACAGCATTAATGGTCTTTCTCGGACAAGTTGTGCTTCAATGAAATATTAATTCTTGATCGTTTGTCATGTGTTAATTAGCAGAATAAGCTGTAGGAAGTCTAGATTACCATGCAAATGTTAATTAGGTCATAATTTATGTTAAGCATTTCTAAGTATAGGAGCACCAGAATCTCATATAGCAGCAGCTGAACTTTAGGGAAAATTTGCATTTGCAACTGCTATTTTTCTATTTAAATTTGAGAGTTACTAGGCTTTAATAAATACCAAGGAATCTGTATTTAATTGCCCAAAGTCTCTTCTCCCCTTTCTACCCGGAGTCAAACCACAGCTAAAGTTTGTCTCTGGCCAGTTATAATGAGAAGTTGGGAGCAGATGGTGAGGTCGCTTTCCAATGCAACAACACACAGGTGCCATAGGAGACCTGGGGAAGAGATAATGGATTTAATTTTCATCAGAGCCAAAATACACAGCACTGCAAAGGCAGGGATGCTGGCTCATCAGTGTGGTGTTAGAGCTCACTCCCCATTCAGCTGGTAGCAGCAGCAACTCTCCTAGAGTCACCTTTTCAAATAAGTGACTGACTATGACACTTCCCAGGTGAGAGGAATAAGGCAGGTGAGAAACAGGTGAATCCTTCTCAGTATTTATCCCATTGTTTCCCTCAGGAATGCGGACACGGGGTGGGGAGGGAAAGAGAGAATACTGGTTTCAGAGCATGTGCCACTAGAACACCCTCCAACCTCAAGCTCCCCATCAGAAGAACATCACTTTCTATTGTTGACAGACACAATTCCTGGCAATGTTTTTTATCAACTGATGAAGAAGCAGAACCTGCATTTTGCACACATGGCAATACAGACCTGTTGTTGCTTACTAGCCCATTCCCTGAAAATATCCATATACTGCAGGCAGCTTGGGGCAGCGGAGAAACTGGCCCTGCTTCGGTATTTCATGTGGAACAACTACTGAAATAAACAGCTGCAATGACACACTGCAGTGGGATGAGGATAAATTTATTTTGCTGTCTCCACACTCCCACAACTTTTTACACCTCCCCACACAAATCTGCCCAAGCTGCTTCCACTTTGTTGGTATTAGCAAAGGAAGAAAAGTAGGATTGAATCTCTAGAGGGAATACCGGCATTAACTCCCCCTGCTTCACTCTGAAAGCCAACATTAATTGTTATTTTCATTAGGTGAACTGTATTTCAACTGATTTATTTTTGTTCAGTTTGTTGGGGGGGGGGGTGTTAATGCAGGAAACTCACTACATTGTAAGAAAGTTAATGAGACAGATGTAATTCCACTTGAAGTCATAACAGTAGCCGTACCTTTTCCAAGATGTGTCTAAAGTATATAAGGTCAGGTTGGGAAAAACTGATAGTACAGCCACAGTGTCAGATAATGTGGGAGTTAGAAAAATAATATCGTATAAATAAATTACTAAAGAAAGAATATAGTTAAATCACATTAAAACAGGGTAGAACTTCAGATCTCCATCCTAAAAAGGCAAAGTGCAAAAAACAGGAGAGAAACAGGACAAAGGGAATCAAGCGCACTAAACAGATTTAAACAATTCATTTCCAGCAGGAACAAATAAAAGGGAGGGACACAAGAAAGAATTAAAAATAACAGATAATATGGAAAGAGACCAAGCAGTTATTTACCATTCTTCGTAATGTAAAACTGGTGAAAAGCATTAAAAGACATCACATATCAAATTGATTTAAATGAGTAATTTTTAGAGAGATATAATTACTACATGGCATATTTACTAGTATTTTACCCCAGCAAATATATATATATTCAGGCAGAGTAATTAGTTCCAGGTGACTATACAAGCTTGAGCTACGCCACAAAGAGGTGTAGAAAACCTAGAGAGTGGAAAGCAGGACTCCAAATCCCAGTGCTGCAAAAGAAATAGTTCTGTGGCCTCTGAATCCAGCACCAGGCCACTGATGCACATAGCACTGATTGACATCCAGGTCTGAAATCCTGGATGCTCTACACCAGACACAAGTCCCCTCATCTGTTTAGTAAGCAGTCCTCAGTAAATAAGGGATAATTTGTGAGCATGCTGTACATATAAACTCACAGCAGTAGTGACCATCCATTTAGCTTCTCCTTTTCAGAGTTGTGTTTAATAAGTATCACTGATGGTATTACACATACTGTTGACTGGAGCAATTTAAACCCCTCAACCCTGAGGGAATTCCCTGTTCCACATTTACTTCCTTAAAAACAGAACACAGTTATTAACAATTATTTCAGTGGAGATGAGCACAATATCTTGTCCTCTTTTTGGAATATCACATTTAAATCAC
>JANRGW010003627.1:0-17493 GCA_024733675.1 Psilopsiagon aymara
GGGGGGGGTCAGGGGGGGGGGGTTAAAGCTACACCACAAAACATGAGTATTTAGTCAAAATTCAGTACGTTCTGATCGAAGTGCGTCTGGACGTGCCGCTCGAAGCCCTGCTGGTCATAGTCGGGCGGGAACTGCTCGCTGCACATGGGGCACACCTTCCAGTGGCTCTCCACATGTTCCTCGAACTTGCTCTGGTCGTAGTTGGGTGGAAACATCACATCACAGAGAGGGCACTTCTTGTGGACGTCAAAGCTGCAAGAGGAGGCGGAGGGAAAGAAGGACATGGTTATTTAATCTGTTAATGCAAAACAAAACACAGAAGCAGGACCAACGTGCTGCCAATGTGAACAGCTTTACTAGAAACATGACTCTGCTCAGCTACGCAAGTATCACACTGTTAATTTAAGTGTCTTTGCCCAAAGTCCTCCCTGCAGTTCCAGTAGTTTCACACAGGAGTTCCAGAATAACCTGGCATTTTAAAAGTGACACAATTCTGACCCAGCTCCAGCTACTGCTGAATACAGATCTACTGAATGTCTTAATGGCCGAGCAGATTCATGGGAAACCACTCTCCCTGCTCATAAATGCTCGCTCTTAGCAAACATAACACTTTATAAAAGCTCTAAACCTGGGTTCACAATTGGGTTGGAAAGAAACAGAAGTAAGTTATTCATTCATTTACTACAACAGTTATCTAAATTCTGCCAAAATGAAGTGCAGCACATGCAGCCTACGCAGCCGCACAGTGTATTCTCTGATAGCTGTAAGCCAAACATGCATTGAAATTGCTTTTCATCTCCATCACCTCCACTGAGTAAAATAAAAAGGACCCAGCTATGGAGGAACCCACCCATGCCATTAAAACCAAAGATAACATTTACCTGGAATCAAAGCAGAAACCCGCTCCCCGTTCATGCAAGAGGAGACTTGGGGGATCAGGAGCAGGAGGTGCATTGTTGTCATCATCCTATCCAAAAAAAGTAGTAGTACTTTAACACCTATGAGAAAGAGCTTTGTTTCCTCCTCCTCACACATTTTTGTTATAAACACAGATGAAATTTACCTTTCCTTTTCCCATCTCTGCAGCAGTAGTTTTACTTCGCTGTACAAATGGGGGATGCAGTTAATGTACATGAAAAGCTAAACCCAGGCTGCCTTTTGCCAGGTACTCACCCAGAGCAGAGAATGGTGCTGGCAGGGCCCTAATGCTGCCGCTCACACAGGACAGCTATGGGAACACAGGTCACCTCGCTGCAGAGCCCAGGGTACAGGCAGAGCAGGAAAACCTGTGTTGAACTGAACACAGGACACCGTGCTACAAGCTATCACACTGAGAACCCCACCTGCAGTCCTGCATCCAGCTCTGGGGGCCCCAACACAAGAGGTACAAGGACCTGCTTGGGCAAGTCCAGGGCAGGCCATGAAAACATTCAGAGGGCTGGAGCACCTCTCCTATGGAGACAGGCTGAGAGAGTTGGGCATGTTCAGCCTGGAAAGGAAAAGGCTCTGCGAGACCTTAAAGCAGCTTCAGCATCTAAAGGGGACACAAGGAACCTGGAGAGGGGCTTTTTACAAGAGCCTGCAGGGATAGGACAAGGGGGAACGGCTTTAACCTGACAGAGGGGAGACTGAGATTAGACACTAGAAAAAAAATTCTTCCTGTGAGGGTGCTGAGGCCCTGGCACAGAGTGCCTGGAGAAGCTGTGGCTGCCCCATTCCTGGCAGTGTTCAAGGCCAGGTTGGTTAAGGCCTTGAGGAACATGATCTAGTGGAAGGTGTCCCTGTCCATGGCAGGAGATTGGAACTTTATGGTCGCTCCCAACCTAAACCAGTCTGTGATTTATCAAGAGCTAAAACTCGAGCCCTACACAATCAAATGCCATGTCAGGCTTTAAAAATCTGTCAATGTGGATTTCAGCAAAGGGAAAAGATGCTGATTTCCATTCACATGGTGGCCTGCTGCCAGTTGGTTCCCAGTGATCTTCCTACACTGCTCCCACCAGCCAAACACATCATAGGTTTCACACTACCATCAGTCCATCAGCCCAACTGTCCTGTTTGTCTGCTTCCCCTAACACCACAGAACCTCCTGCTGCAGCTGCAGTGAGCAGCGTGGCCCCCCTGAGCAGGTTTGCCTCTCAGGGCAGGAAGGCAGGGCAGGCCCCGGGGAACACGCTGCTCCTCACATCTCAGGAGACAGATCTGCTGGCAACGGGAAATTCTCAGGCAGGAAAGCAAAGAACACCTCCGGGAACAGGATTCTGAGAGCTGCCTTGTGCCGAGCAGTGGTCAGAGTACTTGGGGTCTGCAGGTGAGGGGGTGGGTTTTTATTCTGTGATGACATCACTAGAAATTGAGATTCAAATAACCACAGTGACGCTGTGGGGGGAAGAAATCGGCACAAGGGGAAAATAAACTGAAGGAGGAGTCACAAAATCAACTGTGTTTGTAAACCCACTCTGTATGCGGTATCAACCTACTCATTACACAGCACCTCGGGTCTGGTTCTGCCAATAGATAATGCAGCACAAAACCTGCTCAGGGTGGGAATACAGGTAAATTCAGCACCATTTTTGAAACTGAGTCCTGGATCATTTTCCTTTTTGTCTCAAAGACACCTCACACGCGGGAATCAGGAATCACTTAGCTGATCTTCAAAACTGAAGACGCATGGCACCATCTACACCAGCAGACATGCTGCATGTTTTCTACATGTAACTAATACACATATTCAAATATATGTAATTTTTAGGGTAACACACTTTATCCTTATGAAGAGTTAATGGAAACCGGGCAGGATGGGGAGATTTCCTCAATATTTCTGTTCTGACAACAGCTGTTCACTTTCAACCATTTAACATTTCCATTAAGCACAGTGGGGCTTGCAGTGACAGATGCTAGCAACAGACGTATTTCCTGTCTAACTTGCTTGCTTTGCACCTGCAGTAAAAAAAGGCATATGGGGTTTAAAGTATTATTTGTTCCTTTGGGCACATAAGAGATGGGATGTAAGTACTGAAGAAGAAAAACCATTCCAAGTGCTACAATGCTACAGCTTATATAGCATGAAAACCACAACAAATGTGCTGAATACCAGACTAAGCACACCAGGACTTCTCCGTGAAAACGAATGTGTATCTTCCTCCAAAACCAAAAACAGTTCCGCTACAAACACAGGCCCACCTAACACCTAAATTCTTACAAAATACTTTCTTATAAAACTTCACTGTTTGTCACTCAAACACAGGACAGTTTTCTCACAGCACTTGCTAATACTTGGTTACAAATTACAAGGTATATGAAGTGTTCCTTCAGCAAAAGGGCTTTTCAGCCCCAAATTCCTTAAGTTTCACTTGGTATGTAAGGGCATTAACCCGAATTCTGTGGCGAACAGGATGCAGACGGGTCTTTTTTCCCAATTAAAATTACTACAGCATTCAACAAACCCCAACTTTTGAAAAGGTTCTTTGCACAAACCTGAAAGGAACCACTGACCTGAGCTGTAACCAACCCTGAACTCATCACCCCTGCAGCGAGCTGCCTTCCACACAAGTCTCAGAGTACCACAGAAACTTCAGTTTACCCACCTAGAAAAGCAAACCTGTCTTTATGCAAGCATCACACAGAGATTAAAGTGCACTGAGTAGCACGTGAAAGATGCTCGTTCACATTACACTACTGGAAGTGCTCTGACCAATGCCGTCCTCCATCTGTTTCAGCAGTGTCAGCAGAAGCAGACTGCTTTAGCATCAGTCGCCCCACAGGCATGTTCCTGCTCTACTACCACAATACATGGGAAACCCAAGATTTTAATTAGAAGCCAGTCTTGTGGATTCAGTCTTGTGGATTCCACTTAAAATCTTTGGATGGGTTTATGCATTTATGCAAAAGTCTGCCATTTACAAAACTTATTTGAAAGGAAGTCAGCCCTGCCTGTCCGCTTTATACAACAGGTCAACAGGCTGGGGGTTTAGTCTGTTCTGGGTAGGTGTTTCACATTACTCTAGTTCACTTAGCTACTAGTCAGAATTTTGCCCCCCCCCCCCTTTAACTAAAATTCAGAAGAACACATTTGGGTTACTGCTAGTCAGTCACTTGGTAAGACAAAACGATTTACATCGTTTGTCCTTTCCTTCAGCATCTGGCAAGTGCACCCCACCATGTACAATATAACATTCCTCCTCGTTCCTTTCAGAGGAACCGATTTGAAAAAGAGTATGATGCTTTTCCCTACATGGGCACTATCCTGCACTGCTACCTTGTTGGCGGATGGTTCAACCAAAGGCAAGCACAAGTTACTGACATCAGAAAAGGCTTTTTTTAAACTGCTGAAGTAACATTTCGTTTGGCATGCCCTAGGGATACAGCTTTCTCATGACTCAGTTCAATTAACTGTAAAAACCATACAGTGGGTTCCTTATAGTGGCTTCTGACATGTGCACCATGTGACAATGACAACACTAAATTCATACTACCCTGTTAAGATAGGGAAAGTCTGTCTCTTCGGTGTACTTTTGCTCTTTGCCAAGTATATAAAGAAATATCATTCCTTAACCCTTCGTTACGCTTAACCCATACAGGAACAACAGAAATCTGTGTTAAGCATGGGTCAAGGTGCTTATTGCAGAGACTACTCTATAATCACAGAATGGTCAAACAGTAACAGTGAGAACATTACCTTCACCTGAAAGTATTTCACAGCCATCCTAATTACAAGTTACAGTAAACAGTATACAAGCACCAGTAACTAAAATTCTAATTCACTGCCCTGGGGCAACTTGGAACTTCTGGAAAACACAGACCACGTCCCATTGCACTGGGCTCTGACATACTTTCCAATCTATTGTTTGTCCATTTCAGACGAACAAAACTCCTAACGTGTACAAGGTAACACAGAGAACTCTATGAAGAGAGGAGGGGTCTTACACATCCTGGTCCACAATCACTTAGGTGCCCCGTTTCTTCCAGCTAGTATAACCAACAATACAGTATTTATTCTAATGATGTTGTAAAGCATATGCTTTTCCACTTGACATTTAAAAACCAGTCACTCTCCCACAGTAAACCAAGCCACCCCCTAAAGATTCAGAAGCCAGAATGAGAAGGCAGTAGCTGAACCTGCTTTACAGGAAGAGACAGTAACTGCCAGGACACCAGGCCTCAATGGCTTGGCCTATGCTGTATTTTAAGCACAGGTATCAGCTTGCTCTGAAGACCCTGTGGTCACACCATCCAAGTTATTTGGACAGAAGCCCATGCTCCACATTTTGAGAGAGAGACAGCTTAACCTGCCCTTTGCACACACCCAAATCAGCTTTCTCGTACTCCAGTCTGGTGACTAGAGACACAGCTGCACATACTTGGTCCAGGACCCCCACCGTGCCCTGCAGCGATGTAACACAGTAGGTACATGGCCTCTGCTCCTTCCAGAAAGAGTGCTATCAGGCACCCACCACCTGGCACTGTGGTTATACAGCATGACAAGTGCCAGGCTTTCCAAGTTCCAAAGTTTGGATAATGAGGTTAACAAATTATAAAGGATGCCTTTAACATCATGACTTAACTATTATCACCGGACTGTGACTCTGACTCTTTAACCACAATGAGTTCCACAGATTATATGTATCAAAGATAAATACAAGCATTCCACAATAAAGCATGGCAAAAAAGAGGGGTTCTGTCACTCCAAGTGGGAGAAGGGAAAGCCAGACATTGCCTGCCAGAAACAAGCACAAGTCACCTAGTTTTACCAAAACTAACCAATTTTGTCTCAAGTACTGCTTTCATAATTGCAACTGCAAGCAGTTCCAGGATTGCCAAACAGAGTTAGAAACAAAGCCAAGTGACACTACACAAAACTCACAGATTTAAACAATCTGCATCTCTGATTTCTACAGAGCATTTTAACATGCCACAGCAAGCGAACCGATACCCATGTTAAGATTTAAACAGTAAATGAACAGACACACTGCTCATGTGTATTATGGGGAAAGTGGAAAGAGTAGCACATATGTTTTCTGTCTGTGATTCAGCTCTGCTGTGGGAGTGAAATCAATCCTCTCTGCAAGCAGTCTGGTCTTCCAAGAAGTACCCAGATACCAACGGCTCCTTTATGTCTAACCTATATGGGAGATAGTAATTGGCTGCCAGGGTAAGATCAGGCTAATAAAGTGAAGTGAGAGGTTTTTGCTGGAACAAAGGCCATTTTGGATTCCTGTCCTGGTTGTCAGTGCCCAAAAGTTATGCTCTTCACCCCCCCCAAACTTACTGTGACTGACAACGTTGTTTAAAGGTCTCAGGATAATTATTCTGGGCTTACTGCCAACTGTAATCAGGACTACTTTTCTAAATCTCTCACTTGAATACATGTAAGTTTTGTTTATGGATCTCTCCCATACACAACTGCTTCTAGAAAGTATTTGCTCCGAATGATTACATTTTGGTCAATTATGGGAGCATGAGCAAATGGAAAGTTAGTGCTGAGTAGACGATGGCAGAAACTCGTGGCAAGGCCACTATCTACACAAAACTGCCACTGTGTGTGTGTTCATCTGGCATGATTAACACAGACCGGCATATCCCTCTCAGAAATCACAGTTCAATTGGCCAAAGAGTTCAAAAAGCTAAAGCTACAAAGAATTCCAGAAAGTCTTAAGAGTCATACAAAACTGATCATTTTTCTCATCAACCGAATACACGGCAGCTCCCAAGAAACAAAATTTTGTGAGAAACAAGAATCGGAACTCGACAGCAACGTTAAAAAAGAATTCTGATGCGTTTGCATATGTATCCCTTCTTAGTCTACAACTCAGTAACTGAAGACAGTTTCCCAAAGTTATGTCTTTACATACTGCACTAGAGCTGGTTATCTTTGGTATATTATTAAGTCTCTCTAGAAAGATTCCTGTAACTATCCATTTCCAAGTAAATCTGAAGACTATGCATACACTCTATTTTTTGGTAGGAGCAAGCAATTGATTCTTATTTGAAAGCAAAAAAATAAAGACCTAAATTATTTGATTTAAAAGCACCTTTTTCTCGAGCTGAACTTCATTTAAGCCTGTGATATTCCATCTCATTACAAAATCCCAAGCCAGGTCTGCAAATGAGCACAAGACTCTAGCACTGTTTCTCTTGGGTTTGCAAGAGGGCAAAGCACACAGATCAGAAAGAACACCCTGCTAATTAAACTGAAGCAGATGACTAAAGAAGAGCTTGTCATATGCAATTTCTACGTCAAAAGTGATCAGATTAAATATGCAAAATGTAAAGTAAAGGTGGGGAACAGCATTAATCTCACATTCTAGATCTTGAACAGGCTGCAAAAGTTCTGACAGTTTCTCTAATTATTCACAGTAATGGACACTGGGGGCAAAAGGTAGGAGAGAGAAACACATTTTTCTCCATTATAGGTGCTGAGCACCAGGGCTAAAATCATGCCTGTCTGAACACTGATCAGCTTCTGCAAAGGTTAATAGCAATTAAAAGTGGCAAACTGGACTAAATGAGAAACGGGTCATGATACCACTGTACTTGCAAAGAGCACAATACTTTGCAGAAAGGTATTCCTTGTTTCGTATTTCTGAAGGTGCCAGAGTACTTGGAAAAAGAAAGAGAAATAAGTCTGTTCCTGTTCAAATGAAGACATACAGTCCAGTGTATAACAGAAGACAATTCTTTACACCAGAACAAGCAAGTTAACTGTACTAAAAAGCTAACCAGTTTCTACTTAGAACATAAAGCCCTAAAAATGGAATCAGTAAGAATCTGTCACCTTCAGTTTAATTAGCTTTAGGCAACAGTCAATCAGTTCTTCCAAGTCCATGTCTAATAGTAAAAACCATTCAAAATGTAGATTAATATATGCATATTAGCAAAAGAGAACAAAAGATTAATACATTAGAAGAAGATTCTGATTAAAAAAAACAGTTTTCATTCAGCATTCAGCTGAAAATACTAGTATCGGAACCGTTTTAATTTGTATTTGTTCTCATATAATTTAGTTCCTACATACAAATTATAAAATGGGTAAGATGTGGCTACATTTTGAGCCCTCATTCTACCACACAGGAGAGAAAAATCAGAATGAGTTGAGATTACTTGGATTTTTCAACTTTAGTATTTAAAAAGATAAAGCAGATGCTACTGTCCTAATACTAAACAAGCTGTCAGTTACTCAAGAGACTCGAGGAACAAGTATATTATTATCACTTGATGCAGTTTTCTCCTTCAAAGCAAGCAAAAATTCACCAAAAATATTCTTCAGGAAAAAGAAACAAAAAGCCAACCTGGATTTACTAAGAACAGGCTTATCAGATACCGAAAACCAATGTGGAACTCTTGATTACTCAACAGTAAATATATCAACAAAAAAAAAATAATACAAAGGTAACTTGCATTGCTATCCTCAGGATCTTCTAAACCATCAGGCCGACTAAGATTGCGTGAAGGCTGACTACACACCACATCATCTTCTAGCTCCCAAAAGGAAGTTCTAACAGGTGGTCTTTGGATCTCATCAGGATTGAAAGCACCATCTGCTCCATCTGAAGAAAAAAAGACAAATAATTAAGAGCACCTTTGTTCAGTAGAGTTTGTGTTTCAAGATTACAGATGTGCTTCCTTACATTTAAAAATCAAGACTTGAACATGCTTTGTTTAGGTAATATTAAATAATACAAATAAGCCTTTTCAAAAAGTGCTTCCTTAAAACTTTACCTTACCAATTCTCATCAGTAAAATAAAGGTGTTTTATTGATTCTCATCAATCAATAAAGGCTCTGTATACCAGTATAAAGATTGTTTATACTTAACCTGCATGAAACAAGCCATTGCTTGTGAAACAGAAAGAGAGAAATTATATGGGAGGTGAGGAGCGGAGGGTAATTTACTTACCTCTTCTCTCCTGAATTGCATAGGGGTTTCCATATTGCAATACTGGCAGTCTACTTGGCACCGCAGGAACTGGTCCATTTTCCTCCGAGTATGGGTTGCGAAAATGTAATGTCTGTGGTGAAATCTGTCCTTCCATCATCCTTCCAGCTTGACTTCCTGGTGTCCTACCAAGCTCCTAAATCATGCAAAGCTTAAGATGTAATTAACCTAGAGAGTTCTAGCGAAGTTTCTTAGTGGGCATGAGAGAAAGGCTAGTTTGCAGGAGCACCCTGAAGAAAATACTGTTATTCAGTGGAAATCCCTCTCCAAAAAACACAATAGCATGGCAGAAAGGGCACAAGTATGCACATTTGAAAATGCAGCTCTTCAAAAAATTAATATACTTAAAAGTCTAGATTCTTCCATATAACCCATAAAGATTATAATAACTATTATAAACTGCTAAAAGGTTTTTACAACCTACAAACTATTATAAGTGTAAGCCAATATATATGCTAAAAGACAGTAATTAAAGTGACTAAAGTGTCATCACTGCACCAGCTGTAACTGATCCAAAGAAAAGTCTCTCATCCTCGTGTTTAATAAAACAGGTTAAAGGAGAGAGATCATGCATGCCAAGAACATCCACAGGAATATGTCATTTACCAGAACCAAGCAAAACATTCTGAGATAATAATTTAAAAATAGAGATTGTTAAGCAAGAGAGATGCTTCCCAATCATGTTGCTATTTCTGGTTAGCATTTTCTTGTGGGTTCTCTGGGTTCATGTTTAGTATTTGCAAATGTCATGTTAACAAAAACCTCAAACATGGGAAAGTGCTTTTTCCTCAAGACTTTAAAATGAAACTAAAAACCAAGACTTCAACTACCCATTTAACTACATGGGAAGTAAAATGTCTCAGTTATTCAAAGGAACAAAATATATTTTTCTTAGAAAACAGGTAAACTTCATCCCAAACTCTAGAACACAAATATGCAAAAATCAAGTAGCAACACCTGAGCTAAAACCAAAACACCACTCAAATGAAAAAAGACGGAAATTGTACATTTATTGCTATATATGTACTACCAGGCTTCAGACACAAAAGGTTTAGACTCCAACAGTATCATCATAAAGGCATATTCAAACAGGAAAGAAGTGGGAACTACAAATGGTAAAGCAGCTTACAGCAAATTCTGGAGCACTGGCCATGAACACAGTAATATTTATTTTCTTTTAGAAAACCCTTCTAATAACACCCTCCAAGTAAAATATCCTCCTGCAGATATGATGCAAAACTATGCTAGCATTACTTGAGATTTACAGACTAAATTGTACATATGATTTAAATGGTTAGTGTTAAATGGTTAGGATAACATCCTAAAGTTTTAGTGAGCATGTAAAATCTAAATAATTCATCTTTGCTCCATATAAAGCAGGAACAACTAATTATCAGTGAAATTAAAATTTTCCTTTCTAAATCAAATTTATTCTGCAATATGAAAGTAGTTTAGACTGAGATCAGTGGCATTCATATTTTCATTTTTTCATCACATAAAACAGAATGCAGATCAAAGTAACTGTAAAAAGGTACTGTAAAGCAGCCTTAGCCAGAAGTTGGATAGCAAGGATAAAGACTGATTTAAAAAAAAAAAAAGGGCCATATAAGTCTGTAAATAAAATAGAAACCAAGTAATTTTATAGGTTTGAAGAGGCAACAAATGAACATTTTTAGCATGCTCTGTTTGGTAACATTTATAAACGAACACTGATAATGGAGTATAAATTGAAAAGCTGTTTACTGTACTGCGCTTAACCTTTTAGATCATAGTTCCAGTCCAGCAAGGCACTTTGATTCTTCTTTGTAATGTAAATATCTATAAATTTGGTAGACCAAGTTCTAAGCTTTTATAAGCCACATACATTATTATTACAGTTGTTCTCCTTCTTATGTGTGGTGTTCAAAATTACTCCCTCCAGCTAAACTAGGTTCATCAGAACTCCTATTTTGCTCTCTTTTGAGTTAGAAAAACATGAGGGAACTATTTAAAATTGCATCTTTCATTAAAAAAAAACAACAAACAAATACCAACTACTCAAGAATCTAAAATTTTACAGAACACTTAACTAGGTTAACCTGAAATTAGTTTAATTTCAATTTAACTGTATGCAAATTCCTGTTGTTACTATGTATCTGTTCATCCTGCCTTTTTAAAGTAATCTGAACAATCCAAACATTTTCACAATGTCATCCAATAATATGTGAATGTAATAAAGACATTTTATTAGTTCACTTTTCACTAAAACCTAGCTTTGATTAATTGCAATACAGCACCTTAGCTGTACTTCCAGCATTAGCATTACGAACATCTGATTTAACAGTAATGGTAATTAATCTGATGAGACAGTGAACTCCTGAAAGCAGCAGTCCATTTTCTAGCACGTATTTTAAAATCAAGAGTACTGTTTGTGTATTGTTCTTTTCTAATAAAGATATTTTTCTGGCTGTAGTTTACTGAAGTCACTACTGTCACATGTCAAGCAGCTCTTACTATTACAAGCAGTCAGTAAGAGAACTGCAGATGTCAAAAGGATTTGGTTGTATGCACACATCATGAAAAACCTGGAGATTATACCGCTGAAATGTCTACATCTTTAGCTATAGGACAACACTGGAGAAAAGCAAAAATAGTCCTAACCAGTGATGGAAAAAATAAACTGTCACACTAGGTATGCGCATTCATGTCTTATGTCAGGATTCCAAAGGGAATAACATTCACTAATTGTACTGCCCGTCAGCCAGTAACTCCCGAAAGTATCACGGGAAGAGTCTGTCTCAAAGAAAATAAATTCCTGCAACTTTTGTTAACCAATGCTCCCTTAGAGGAAAGAAAGGCTGCAGTATGACCTTGATAATAACCTTCTCTACTTGGCCAAGCAGCACATGCACTAAACTGGTATTAGCCTCTAGATGCAACAGACCTGAGCCTCTTTAACTGGGAGACAAAGAGAAGGAGGCAGGAAGTTCCCTGAAAACTTCTAGAAAAACAGTGATGCTGCTGATACGAGAATGAAGTACAGGACACAAACTTGTAGGAATTGCTATGTGCTGTCAACAGTACAGCTAGCTGCTCAGATTATTAATTTACACAGAGTAATCCCTATCTGCAAACAGAAATAATTTCAGATCCTGGATGGAATATCATTCTAGACAGGAACAAAGAAATGATTTTTGACACTGCAGCATTTTTGTTAAATTATAGGTAGAAAATATTCTAGAACACTATTACAGAACAATAAATGATAACATTTTCAAAGGCTGAGTCAGTTTTGATGTACTATTGTCTACATTTCATTTTTAATGTATTAGTAGTACTAACAGAACTTGTAGTTTAAAATGCTAACTCACTTTTGGCAAAATATCCCAATATGGAAATATTTAAAGAGTAACAAATTGTCACTAAAAATAAGTTGCAATTCCTCAAACTAAAGCGCCTCACAGGTGTTAGTTTACAAAATTTAACAGGAATCCTGACAATACCTTCTCACTGGTAAAGAATTCCAACTGCGATGCCAGTTCCTTTATCCGTCTCTCTTTTTCTGCCAGCTGAACCTATATGAGAAGAAGTTTAAGATTCCTTATTAGTGAATAGAAACTATGTCCCTGATCGTTATATTATGAAAACTAAGTTCATCTTTCAGATGGAAATCATTTTGTCTACTATAGTTGCATGTAACCTCTAGTACTACTAGATCAAAACCAACTCTTCTCCTTATCTACTGGATAAGTGCAGAACATTTGCAGCCTTTTCTCGCCAGTTTTCAGCAAAAAGTTGTGGAATCAAAATCAACTGACTGGGAAGAAAACCTTACTTTTTCCCCACCACTTGCACCCTCCCGAATGATTGTATGTTTTGAATTGCAGTCCAAATGCTTTCAATTTTGGAACAAATTATTTATTTCTCCAGCTGTTGAGAAGTTAAAAACCCAAACATACTTACATTCAATTATGCATGGTAACTAATCACTGCTAGTTAATAAAATTTAATAAATTGGAAAGAGTCATGCATTTTACAAAATTGAAATCAGAGCTTTGAAAAGTGTCAAAAAAGGTCAGGCTACAAAGGGTTGAGGTAAGCTGTAGAGTAATTCAGCACTGTATAAAGAAAAAGCGCTGTCATTTCTAGTGGAAGGGGATTCCTACTACAACTGATATAAGCTGGTCTTATGGAAATCTGTTGCTCTTATCTTTCTGTTGACATAAAAAAACACTTCAATATATGTATTACTATCACATAAACTCAAAGATTAAGGCCCCTTGTAAGCTAAAGCTGTCCATTACGCTTCACTTTCTGGTGTTTGTGTTACATCACTCTAAGACTACAGTTGAAATTCTCCAAATTAAGTAATTCTCTCATAACAATTTCTGGTCTCTCTCTAGTTAGTTCAGATAAAATGCATTAGACATCACCACACTGGAAATGCAGCATACAATATAAAGATCTTAGATAAATACACCAACCAATAGTACTGTTAATATTCTAGTAAGCAACAGGAAACTGGAACTTTCTAGCCCTTTTCCTCCTGTAATACAACATTAACGTCATTGTCTAAATCCACAATATTAAAAGACTGACAGCCATTTGGTAATATACTTAGCAGGTCTGTCTTACTTTAAAAGAAGCATTACAAGACTGTTCTTTCTACAAGTGCAAAACAGAATTTCTATTTTCAGCAAAAATACAGTGTCAATGTTTTTTCCCCATTAAACCCCTTCATTACTTTGAGCCACTAGAAATGAGCAACTATGTTAAAACATGGTACCATTCATTAAAAAAAAAAAGTAACTTACTTTATACTGATCTTCCATTGCTGCCAGCTGTAATTTTATACCCTCATTCATTTTCACTTGCTCTTTCCACTTCAGCTCCAGTTTAGCTAGCTCATCAGCGTAAACACTGCATTTCATCTTCTCATCCTAGAGTAGTTTATACCATGATATGAAATACTTACAATTTTGAGAGATTTCCCCTCCCACCCCAACAATGACACTGCTTTTACAACAAGACCATTTATGAATGGCTTCCCCAAGTAATCAAGCTTGACTCAAGACTTTGAAAATGACACGACCAGTGACGACCGCATACATGATGTTCAATACATACTTTTTCTTGCCTGAGTGTTCAAAAAGCTGGTATTGTCTTTAACTTCAAGTTGCTTTCTATCCTAATACTACACTGTAATCGTGATTATCCTTTCAGGAGTCTCACTTCAACACAAAACCTCTCCACATGCAACTTTTACAACTTAAATATCTTTCATCCAGAAGGTCAAAGGCAAAGCTTTCCCCAAGCATAATTACAGAAGAAATAGCCAGCAGAAGTTAATACAGGCTCTCCAAAGATAAGGTAATGAGCAGAATTATAGGCAGTTATTACATCCTGGAGAGCACATTAAAATAGAATACTCTCATTGTGATAAATAAGAGAAACAAGATGAACAGAGACAACACTCAAAAAGCATTTAATTCTACAGCCATCATCACTGCTGCAGTACTCAATCATACATACATCTAAACTGGTTAAATGAAAATCAAGTTAGGACAGGTATTCATATTTGAAGGGCATTACATTTGTGAATACAGCACTACTGGTGCCAAATTTGGTCCAGAAAACAATATAAATGCCTTTATGTAAGACTAAGCCAAAGTCAGTAGGTAGCACCCACTCACATCAAAGCCCCAGACAGTCAGATCTGGAGGAGTTATTATACTTGAACACTACTATACTTGCGCCAGACATCAGCTGGCTTATAGCAGTGTGCTGTGTTTGATTTATAAAAGCAATTACACTTTAAATATAATGAAAAGAAGTATTCAAAACCTTAGGCATAGGAATATTTTTGTTCACTTGTTTTCCTCCATCTGGGTTTTCCTGAAGAGTCCTTATCTGGGTTTTCTAACACCATATGTAAGCGAGAGCTGACTCAGTAAGAATGGGTTTCTTTACACTAAGATTTCTACTGTAATCGCAGTGCATCACAGAAACAAGGCAACTCAGCTGGGGAGGCTTTGTGGTTTTAAGACTTGGCACCTATAGGTACTTTCTGTTCAGCTTTCCGAAGCAGACATTCACTTACTGCCAACATTTGCTTGCATTTCTTATACTTCTCTGTTTTCTCAGCAATTTCTTTATTCATTTCACGTACTTGCTCCTTTACGACGAATTCCGACACTATGTCAGATGAAATAGGGCTAACTGTGAACATTGAAGAAAAAACAAGCACATTGATTTTTTTTGCTCCATAAATTCTGTATAAGAGAGATGAGAGGCCAAATTTGACAGTACATCAAGAACAGTGCTCCATGTTATCCAAGCAAATAGTTAATCACAGACAATCAGTATCATGTGGCTAGTGATACGCAAGATCAGCAGTCATATGGGCACAGCTACGTTCAGTTCTCTCATACACTGAAAATGGAACATAAATATATGCATACCTACTACAAAGACCAACATTAAAACCAGACACCTCTCCCCTTAGCTCCCAAGAAAGTAAACACCAGAATACATATGTTATAATGCTAGTATTTTATTCTTCTATAAAAACATATAGTGCCTCAGCAATCCACTTCACAGAATGGATTGAGTTGGAAGGGACCTTAAAGCTCATCCAGTTTCAACCCCCTGCCATGGACAGGGACACCTTCCACTAGACCAGGTTGCTCAAAGCCCCATCCAACCTGGCCTTGAACACTGCTGGGGATGAGGCAGCCACAACTTCTCTGGACAACTTGTGCTAGTGCTTCACCATGCTCACGGTGACGAATTTCTTCCTTAGTTTTAACCTATTATATACTTATGTTTTAGAAGATTAGTTTGCCAAGAACTTCATAGTTCATAAAAATCATAGCCCATCATAAACATTTTCCAAGAAACCACTATTGCCTTAAAGTCATGAGAATACTCTATAGCCTTGACCTTGCAATCACATAATCAGAACTTTTCAGTAAATTTGAGTTTACAATAGAATGGTACAGTGGATGATCACTATAGCATGACTGCAAAATTTGGGAAGTTTTTGGGGATGTTTTTTGGGTTGGGCTTTTGTTTTGGTTTGGATTTTTTTACATAAATTATTAGCTTGGCAAAACCACCTCTGTGTTAACTACCAAGCAGAAATTCAGTCCTACAGATAATAATAAATATCAACTGTTTTGAAAATATAAACAGACTAATTTATGAATGTTACCACTTAAAGACAAAATTTTTAGATGAATTTTCATATTTCTAAACATTGCTTTAACTAAAAAAGAATAAGCCCACCTATTTCTTACAATTAACACTATTAGGTACTACTCCACATAGACAACACTTTCAGGCTGAGACAAACAGACAATATTTAAGCTGTTGATACCTGGAGATGCAGAAAACCTTTTGTCTGTAACGATGGCAGTAGCTGTCTCAATGTTAGATGCATTTGTCAGTTTCTGTTGATGCCCTGCAATTTTCTTTGTGAAAAGAAATTTTGGTTTGGTATTTAATTAAGTGAAAGCCAAAGCACTAACATATATCTTATACTACAATCTCCTCCAAAATTGGACTAGATGGAATTGCTCATTAAAACAGGAGATAATAATAAATATGCAAACACATTTAATTCTATTAAACTGAAACTGCCTCAGGCTATAAAGTAAGATTATAAAAATCGAAGGGGTTTTTTTCTAGAAACACTCATTTCTAAGCAAATTATTAGAAAAATCTCATTTTCTAGAGAAACAGTTACACTTAAAATACATCAACTTGTATCTAATACTACATTAGAAAATGGAGCCTGTATTTCTAATGAGTGCTGGACTTCTGGTGTCCAAGGAGTGAAATCTGGTACTTGCTATCAGATGTACAACACAGCCAAAGATGTGCAAGACTTTTTAGGAAAAGCTACACGTGTTCAGGTATCACACCTCATTCACCATTGACCTTCTGGATGAGAAGACAACTCTTTAATCTGTAGTAGATCAAAGCTAGGCAACTACCCCATTTGTTTTGTGGAAAGCAGAAATAATTATTGTTTCTCTTAAGAATTCGTATTTGTATATCTTGCCACTGCTCTTACTATTTTTCCCCATTTAAGCTGCTCTTCAACTCCCTAATTTTCACAGAATTCTGAAGAACTCTCTCAAATCTGTTTGAATATTCACTGACAGGTTCAGTTACCAGGTGGCAAAAGACTCACACAATCACTGCAAAAGACTCATTTATGGAACAAAGCTTAGGTGACTGATAAGAATACAAAACACATATGGAATACAATTATACACTGGGTCATGGAACCTCTCCCTGCTTCACTTTGAAATCCTCCAAGTTCTCCATTTTCCCCACTTCTGGGTTTGTGTTTGTTTTGTGGGTTTTGGGGAGTTTCATTGTGTCGGGTTTTGTTTGGGTTTTTTGGGAGGTTTCTGCAGTAATGATGGCACTGAACAGAAGTAGCAATTATGGATTTTTTCCTGCTTCAGTTTCAAAATTCTTCTTTGAACAATGTTAGGTTTATAGGTTCAGCCAAACTCTGTTAGCTTTCTACATACACCAGTTACTACAAGTCCTATGCTGGATTTCAAC
>JANRGW010003628.1:0-11130 GCA_024733675.1 Psilopsiagon aymara
GATTTATATCAGATTTGTAGGATAGTTCCTTTTAGCTAATGCAGTCCTTTTCTTTATTCTTTATCCCCCCCCCCCCCCCAGCCCCTTTGGTATTCAAGATACTGGCAGCAAAATATCTCTTTGAATGGCATGCAGATACATTATTGTCACAGAGCCGAGCTGTGTGCTCATCTGGAAGGAGCGCTGGTGAAAGCAATGCTGGTGCCTCAAAGTGGCAGCTACTGAACTATCCCGGAGGGTTAAAAGGGAAAATTTTTTATAAAGAAAATTACTTTTCTGTACTAGTCCTGAAATACGGCATCCGTCTGTTGAATTAATCCCTCCAGTGCACTTGCAAACACTGAAGACATAAAAGAATGTGTCCTGCAGCATAAATACTGCAGGCCTGAATAGGTACAGCAAGGAGGCATTGTGCCCAGCTAATATTCTTTTCCCTTTGATGCCAAAATTCCTATCTGGACCCCTGCAGAGACTTGGATTTCAGCTGAACCCTATGCATATTTCATCAGCAAAGCATTATTATTTTTTTCTTGGTCAGAAAATAAACGGTCTTTTGAGTCCCTACATTGGATGTTTTAGTCTGTGTACTCACTTTTAAGCCTCCTTAATCCCTACATACATGCTAACTAAGGCATTTACCCATTTCTTCTCACAAAATCAGGCAGATGCATACTTAGGTCCATCTTTAGACATAATAAAAAAGTAATTACTCAGAGATCTTTTGTAGCTTCTGGAGCTCACAGAGTGTCTCCTTACTTTTTTCCAGCACACAGATTCAAGAGGATCCACTTACCTGCTCTAGAAAAGGAGAAAGAGGAGGAAAGCCCATAGTTTTTCTGCTGTTTGGGGCTCTGTTAACAGCTGGACCTGGTTCCTGCTGTGTTATTTTAGCTTAATTAATTTGAATATTTCCAACACAAAAATACGTACTTCTCTGCTCATAACCATCCAAAAAGTGTTCTTTACTGCCCTAAAGACCCCCCCAATGGGCAATAATGAAAACACTGGTGGCATCTGGATGAAGAGCATCGCTGTCTTGCACTAAAACACAGTCTGACTCCCATGCAAGTGTCCTGACACTGCAAGTTACCCATGGCAAAGAGCCCGCTCTTCTCTGTGCTGGAGAGATTCAGTGCTTGTTTTATTCTCAAGTTTTGAGAAGCAAAAGAAAGCTGAAGTTTTCAAAGTCCCTCTGGGTATTATCTGAAAAACTATATTTGAAGATGATGAAGAAGCTGAGGGTTTAATGTCAGAACAGTGCTTAGTAACAGCTTGCTTTGGGGTGACGTGTCAAGCGTTTTTTTTTTATCGTCAAACTGATTTTGTAGTGGAGTATGTAAGATGGGGGAAAATATATCCAAGAGCTACAGGAAACTGACAGATGATTCATGTTTTAGCTGAGAATCCAATATGTATGGGGATGGCTTCCTGGGCACTTTATTTCTGGGAAAATTGTAATATGTGGTGAAATTCAATATTAACTGCATAGATTTTGTTAAAGAATATGAAGAAAAGCGAGGGCTGTACTGTGATTCAGTTCTGGAAGCGAGCACTGGTCCTCCTGGGCTGTATTCCCAGAGCAGTTGCAACTAATTCCTTTGACCTTGGACCAGTGGCTGACTGGTTCTACTCCGAAAAGTGACTGTGTAAAAATGTCACTTTCCTACTCAGCAGATCTGGTCACTCTGTGCTCTCCAAGACACATCTGCTGACTTTAGTGACAAAAATAAGTTGTTATAGCTTTCCTGCTCTGTGAGCACTGCAGAATCACAAGACCCAGGGAAACAGAAGCTGGATCCTGTGCCTCCTTGTAGGGCTAATTATTATAAATCAGAGTCAGCAGTAGAGCTGCACTGCCATCACTTGGTCTTGCACAGCTTTTCTGTTAGTGCCAGCAGTGAGGAACATGGAAGAAAGAAATCCAAGTTGATTCTCTTTACTGAGTTTTAATTGTAGATGGCATTTATTGGGTTTACAGTTGGAGAAGAAAGAAATCTGTTCATCTGTAACATGATTACATTTGAAATAATTCACTGGCCATAAACTTCCTGATACCTTTTTCAAAATGGACTTGTTTTAAGCACACTTCCCTCTTTGTGTCAGGGAATGCTGTTCTCACTTTCCCTGAATTAGACTAATTGCTACTCCATTCCAATAGTTGCTGTTCAATGGGAAGAACAGGTGCCCTTAAAACAGATGCTACCAGCTGATGTAAAGGTGAATTGTGTACTGGAGATGTGCACTGATTTATGTACTGGATGTCCCCAATATTCAATTTGGGAAACTCATTCAGCAGTGAAATTAATGGTAGCTATTTTAAAATTGCCTTTACCTTCTGTGGCATGTCCTGACATACTTAGGATAGTTGATACCATCTCATCCCAGATGCCTGGGGTAGCATCTTAAGATGCAGTAATCTGATGTCAAGAGTGCTTTTTAAAATTAATTTTATATGTACAAAATGTGCCTTCCTGTAAATTATTAAGTAACCCAGTCTCTTAATTAGGACCTTTTATTTGTACTTTCTGGTCTGTGCAATAAGGGTGCAACAGGAATATCACCTTTTAAAGAAACCCACTGTATTACATTATTAGTTTATACAACAGTTTGCTGTTACAATGACATACAGATCTTATAAGGGACTTTTTCAACAATTAGGAACTGTTATTTCCATTTTACGGAAGGGGAAATGAAGGCAGAGGGAGGTGAAGTTTGGTTTTGAAAGTCACTTAACAAGTCAGAGCTGGGAACAGGACATGAATCTCATGCTTTTTACCAGCTATGCTACCAGCATGGAAGAATAAACCATTTTACACCTGAATTTACTCTCTGAATTTCACCTGAGGGGTAAGAAATCTCTGAAGGATGACACCAACTGAAAATTGCACTGAACCGTTTAGAAACAGAGCTCTTGTAAAAAGAGAAAGGGAAAAAGAGTTAAGTTCCTTAACTTGCTGTGAAAGTGAGGCCGGTTTTGCTTGGTTACATATGTGCTCTGTGGCATACTGAACTGAGTTAAAAAATAGTATTTCCAAATAATAAACCATAGAAATGCATAGTAAAACAGTGCTCTCTGTTGATTTTTCATTTCTGCTGGTCTCATCAGTCTCCAATGCCTTCTTTCAGTCTGCAGATGTCTGTGTGTTGATAACGTTGAAGCCCTTGATTTTGGCAGGTTATGCAGGGTAGAAAAAACCTGCAGTGTACGGGAAATCTGCAATTTCAAACGGGGGAAAACCCCCATAGATAACCAGCTATTTTGGTTACAGTGATTATCAATGAATATTTAACCTTGAGAGCATACAGTGCAAATCTGGGTTCAGAGAGAGTCAGTGCCAAGGGGGAAGTGAAAACCGCTCCAGTCTGTCAAGTGCTCTGCATGCCTTAAAGAAGACAAGAACATCCATTACATGTGCTTTACATTTTAAATAACTTTCCTGATAATTTTAAATGTCAGATAGAAAAAGGGTTAAAAACACAATCCCCCCATTCTGAACCCCAGGTCAGCTGTTAGGGGTGAATTTTGTAGTCATGAAAGCCAAGTTTCTGGCTCGAGCCTGGCAGACTGATTGCCCACAGTTTCGACTTCTGGTGTGTGGAGTCTCTGTTGTCCTGCCTTTCTCCCCACATATGGATGACTGAGCAGTTTGGGAATCAATCCCTGACTCACCACAGCATGCAGTGCTGCATTGGAAAATAAGCCTTCATTGATCTGGGTTTGCTGTAAAACCTGGCTGCACTGTCAACTTCAGAGGTGGTGCTCCTCCACGGCTGAGCCATCCTCTCAGTCAAAGCCCTCAGCAAAAATGATGAACAGAAGATGAGTTTGTGGAGAGGTTTGGGTCCCTAATCTGGGAGTTTGGTTTTTAGAAAGATGCTACACCACTAGAAACATTGATTCATTAATAATTTCCCAGATTTTACAATTCATTGGTGCAAAGCTAGAAGCAACTATTCCCATCATTTTGCCTGACTGCTGGCTCCTCCAAGCTTAACTCTGAAATTCTTTCTAATGTCATTTTGACAGTGACAGTCTTTATTGCTGATACAAGCATTTCCTCACTTTATTTTCAACTTCTGCAGAGGTTAGCAATATTTCCCTGGAAGAAATTGCTCTGACATACAGCAAACCTGTCTTTTTAAAGTTTTAATATTGGATGCAGAATGCTACCAAAATGAATTGGGTTGGTTCCAGTCTGGTTGCAATCCACTAGAAAACACTCTTTTTCTCTAAAATCAGTGAGGTAAAGCACTGGAATGAGTCTAGCAAAGAGGACAAACCACTAAGGTAAATGTTATTTCCAGCAGCATGACAAAAAGAAAAATATAATGAACAATTTATTAATAAGGAATATCTCAGTTTTCTTCAATCAGGTATGTTGTTTATTGAAAGAGCTGAGTGTTTTACATCTACCTGCAGGTTAAACTTCACTTTGGGGAGAAAAAAAAAAGGAGCTTCATTTTATAGATTGCTGTTACAACTGGAAGCACAGAAGGATTCACTGATTAACCTCATGTAGCAAAGCACTCATAGCAAAATCAAGATTTTGACTCTCCTCTCCCTCTCTCCCCGCCTAATAGCCCCCTCCCCAACTCTCTCCACCCCAGCCATTCCCTCATTATTAGTCTCTTCTCACCTGTCCCTGCTCACCACGAATGCTTTGCACCTGCTGCAGCACCAGTCTGAACAAGTCATTGCTCAGACAACGTATAAAATCCTATGTGGGGGAATGAAGCTTTGTTAGTGCTCCTGATGCCAAGCTCAGGTGGGAGGCAAAAGGAAGCAAACATGGGTTCTTCTTTTGGGATTTGGCAGTAAATTATGGGCTTCTATGCTGCTATTTGATGAAGTGAGTTGGTAAGTATGTCAGGACCTGATAGCGTAAAGGTTTTCTAGTTGTGTTGGGCTAGCTGTGGGATTCCTGGTGTGGAAAAAACCGTGTGTGTGCGTGGAAGAAACAAGTATAAAAGTCTTTTGAGATTTTTTTTTCTCCTTAGCCACGTAAGTGTTTAAAGCAAATCAACAAAGCAGAGAAACCGAAATAAGCTCTGCTAAAACTTGTGTGGGATATTACTTAAGAAGTCCTCCTTGTTTTTAAAGAGAGTACTGGGGGAAGGTGACCTCTGCAGCTGAAAACACCGGAGGAGAAACTGTAGTAAGACGGAAAACTGACAATAGTACTGTAGGCCTCGCTTCTGCATCTTCCTTCGAGCAAAGCGAGGGAGCCTGTTGGGTTGGACTCTGATCCCAGCTGGTGGGGGCAGAGCTGGGTGCTGAAACTTCCTTCTGGAGACGGGAGCTAACGGGAAACGCGCCCGCGGTCCCCGCGGTGATGCAGCCGCCGCAGGTACAGGACCCAGCACGGGCAGGCGGAGCCGATGCTGGTCCGGTCCCGGCACCGCCCCGGGGCCGGCTCGCTCCGCCTCGCCCCAGCGGGCGCGGGGGGCGAGCGCTGCGCTGGGGAGGCGGCGGTAGCGGCGGGAGGCAGGTGAGGCTGGGGGGCTCCGGGGGAAGGGGGGGCACACGGCACCCCTAGGCTGCATCGTCCTCGCGTTTGTCCGTTCCGATTTACTATTTGGTGGGTGGCGATGCTCGGCTGCCCGCGGGGCAGCGCATCCTCGGCGCGGCTCTTTGTTCCCGACGAGCAGGTTCGCGGGGCACTGAGGGGCGGAGAGTGCCGTCCTCCGGGGATGGGGTCTCTGTGTGTCGCCTTGGAGAAACCCCGGGGACGGTTTCCTCCTCCAGGGTTGGCGTGTGGGGGACCACGGCTGTGCCTCTGCCCTGCTGCAGGCCTGAGTCGGAGACATCCCCGGCTGGTTGTTCATCCTGGCGGGCGGCTGTGGGGTAAGGATGCGCTCCTGGGTTGTTAAGCTCACCTGTAAATACGATTGAGGAGGACAGGAAGATCGTTCTGTGCCTCATAAGCAGGTGTGCTGAGTGTAATCAAGCCTCCCGGCATCCCCAATTTTGTTCCCTGGTTAAAAAGCAGTTTGAACAGAAGCTAAAAGGGCCTAGCAAGGTGTATTTAATTTTCAGCCTTAACCTGAAGAGACTTGTGATCTTCCAGATCTACTGCAGGTTGTTGCTGTCTGTTAGATAAGACACTGAAATTTCCAAGTGGTTCTTCCTGGTTGTAATCTGAATGCTTAGTCTGTCTGGAGAGCAATGCTTCCATCCTCCTAGTCTCTGGAAACTGCTGCACCCCTTGGCCTCATTCTTAGATGCCCCCTCCTCCCAATCTTTTTAATCTCTCAGGAATTTGGTAAGCCTCTGACTTGTGGAGCAGGGGAGCTGGCATGGGTGAGAGTGTGGCTTTTACTTGCAAATCTGAGTAGGGATTTCCATAGATAGTGTGTGCTGCTCTGAACAAAGCAGGTGATTGCTTAGTGGTTGGAGGAATGTCTAAAATATGTCATGTCTTTTGCTTCTCAAAGAACTACTTCTGGAATGCCAATGCTGGAAGTGGAGTTAATCTATTATGTATTAAGGTGGCTCCCTAGGACTGGTGTGACAGAGTCCTTACGGAGTATTAATGTCTCATTTGCTTGCTTATAAGGGACTGTCTTCAAAGTAGAGGAAGATGTGCTCCTCTGATATGTAGTTGTGTCTAGGTTTGTGCATCCTACTTGACACCACCCACCAATATCGCCTGAGTTATGTCACTGTTGGGGTTTCACTTCGAGCTGTTAAGGATGGCTTAACTGGTTGAGGTTTATTTGTCTGCAGGAAGTGCTGTAAGAGCATCAGCTTTGACAATTCACTTGGTCGAACAGGGCAGGGACAGAATGAAAGCTTCTTAGCTTGTGTGCAAAAGTAGGAGTTGGAGCTCTGCAGTGTATTGTCTGCTGGCTTTTGTATTCAGCACAAGTAATAAGGCTTGGGTAGCATACGTTAGCACTCTGGTAACATAGCATTTGATTGCTGGCAGTTGCTTGACTTGTATGTTTTGGCTAAAATCTCTGCATTGAAAGATTTGCAGTGCTTTTCTCTATTTCCCTGAACTGGTAGATGAATTGTGGAGCTGAGCACATCCAGGACTGTTCAGCTAGTCGAAGCTGGTGTAATCAAGCTTGCACTTGGGAGGTGTGAAAAGCTCTGTTCTGCAAAGGCTGGTCAGTGATTTGTCTGAAGCTGACCTGTTAATCTCGTGTGCTCTCTGCTATATGATGCATGCAGTCACTTCAGGCACAGACTACGAGTGTACTTTGTATGTGGGAGAGGGATTGTTAGAACATGGTTATTAATAAAAGTGTGTTAAAAACTTATTTTTTTTTTTTCTTCCCCCCTCGCTGAGAAACAGCCAGAACTTGCCCAAGGCAGAAAATAACAGTAAATGGTTTTCTTGGGGCTTTATCCCCAACTAAACTGGCTGGGCAAAACTCTAGAAGGCATCCTAGGGAGCAGCTGTGTACAATGGACCATGAGGGGAGTTTCATACATGCAATGTGTGTCCACAAGCTGCTGGTCTGTGTAAGGAGCAGCTATTGAATAAGGGGAGGTTGGTCTGCTCTGTGCTCATCCCCTTCAAGCCTGCCCTGTTGGGGTGACCATAGCGAGTTGGGGTTCCTTCTGAGCTGGCTTTTGTCAGACCTTCCAAGAGCTGACTCATCAAACAGATCTCAGAGAGGGGTTAATGGTTTAATAGCCGTTGCTAGTGCTAATTGTATGGAGCAAGGAAGCAGGCTGACTCGAAAGGATCCAACTGAGTTTGCAAGACTGCTTCAGCTGGTGACCAGTTTATATTTACTGTGCCCCAGCTAGGTCACTTGCCCCAGTAGTAGGTGGTTCTTATTCTGATGGGCAGCTCCTGCAGATGCCCTGTTTTGTTTCCTGTTTTTGCCTAGTAGTCCTTTGTGCTTCTTTCCAGCCTACTAGGTGTTAAAGGCAAACTCCCTCCCTTATGCTAAAGATAAAGCTCTTTGGTTGTCTGTAGTTGTGCTGCCTTTGCAGCTAAGGGAGCTGCATCTCTTGGGATTTGTTGTTATTAAGTGCAGGGGAAGTAGCTGGCATTGTCTCTTGCCCTTTGTGTATGCTTCCTATTTGAAGCAAGAATTAGTTTTCCACTGAGAGCCTGGCTGGTGCTTGGCAGCTGATCTCCAGGGCTTCAGCTTGGAGAATGCCAGGCGAAATCTGGGGACAAGGAACGCCTGTGGCATGAAATATAGAGTTATTCTACAGCTTCAAGCCAGTAACAAAAAAAACTTAAGCTTACTACAGAAGAGGTGCTTGGTCAGAGCAGCACGCTCCAGCTTACTTTTATTGCTTGGCTGAGGCAGTACAGCATACTGGCTATAAAAATAGCCAGATGGGAGGATAAATGTATAGCCCACTGCAGCTTCAGTAACCAACTGCTCTGCAGCCAACTATCTGCTAAAACCTGTATTGCTTTTGCATTAAGTGGAACTGCTATAACAAGGTGTCAAACTCTGCTTAAGAAGATACCAGGTCACTGGTGTTCATACACTGTCTAATCCAGCCTCATCCAAGCTAAGTACTTTAAGCTCTGATTAATCTTCTTTGAAGCATGAACTTGTGCCATTATCCTTCAGTAAGCTCCATGCCAGTATGCTTGGTCTTTATTGAATGCAGACGTCCAGGATAGCTTAGCTCTACTTGTGCATTTGCTGAGCAAATAACTCTCCATTATTTTTATACTTTAGAAATGTAGGACTATGACCAATAGTCCAGACTGGGGGTATGAGTCTGAGGCTGCTGAAGTGCCCTGGGAATTCTTGTATCTGTCTAGTACTGACTGCCTATGTTATCTATGAGCCGGAAGGAGGCAAGTTTTTAATTAATGGATCTCTAAAAGCTAGCCTTCTAGGGAGCAAATTTCACTCTTATTCACTGACATGCTTGATCCTAGAGAAGGTGGAGTAAGCTTGTTAGGAAGAGATTAACATTTCAGTACTTCTAACCACCTCCTAGATATCTTGAGCTTCTTGGGGCTAGAAACCTGCAAATGTGTATATGTATGTGTATATACTTATGTATGACGTGTGACTGCTAGCAAAATGCTGTGGCTTTTGAGTGCAGCTGGGGTTCTGTTTAGGCTTAGCCACTGCTAAAACTACTTGCATAGCCTGAAAAGACTCCTAATTTCTAGAGAAACTGTATTTAGATCTAAACTGTTCTTTATTTAAAAAATAACAAGCTTTTGATGTCTCAGTATGTCTAATCTTAACTGGCCCTTGCTAAAGAGATGTGAGATGAACATAATTTATGCTCATCAGCCTGGCAAGGCAGATGCATGTCATTGGCCAATAGCAATTTAAATTGCATAATATACTCTCAGCATTTGTTAATTACAGAAGTGCATAAAGGGAGAATAGCTCAATACTGTCAGTTTTCAACAACTACTTTTTTTTTTATGGCAGGGAGGTTAGAGATGATAGATGGGTTGTTGCCCATCTTCCACTAGAACTGTATGTGCTTTTGCTGGTGAGCAGCTTCTTGGTGGTTTCTGTTTGTCCCTGAGCACCTGGTGTGTGTGTGTGGCTTGTGACAGGGAATTATTCCAGCAGCTCTAGCTGCTGAGGGCCAAGGCTGCAGGGAGAGTGAGAAATGTGACTCAGTGTGCTCTGAAGGCTCAACCAGATAATGGAGCCTGCAGTAGTTGACTGGTCTGTGTGTGTCTAAGCTGGTAGTGCTGAGGTTGTCTTCTGTGCTACAGACAACCCTGCAGATACAAGAGTCTTCAGCTAGAGAAGTCTTCTGTGTGGAATAAGAGGTATTCTTTGCAATGGAAATATATATAGCTGTGTGTGACCAGACATACAAGCTTTCTGTGTTCTTGGTTGTGTTTAACTGACTGGTTAGATACAATAACACTTTCCCAAAGGAGACAAAGGTACATGAGCGGCAGGATGCAGAAGGCGTTTGTGTTAGCTGGATGAGCATGAATATGATGTTACTGGGATCCCTCTCCCCCAACAGCAGTTACCTCTTGTGCAGCATCACATAGGTGCATAAGAAGACATGGAGGAATGATGCATCCCTGTGTAGCAAAGCAGTGCTAGGTGGTTTGCTGCTGCACTGTATGTATACAAATGCAGGTAATATTTATCTATGTGCTGTTTGGGTGGGGCAGTGAGGAGTCTAGCAAGCTGGGGGACTCATCCTGGTGCCCATGAGAAAGGCTGGGGAGTGATCTTTGCTTTTTGGAAGGTTGAAGGGTGGTTCTGGTAGCCTCAACCGTTCTTTAATAATATTCCTTAGTCCTGTGGCTCAAAGGTAAGAGAAGTTTACTTGTAGAACTGAGAATGTGCCAGTCAAAGGAAGTGAAACTGTTGATAGATGGGCCTTCTTGCAGTTGAGCTTGACTGTGCCACTGGCAAGCTGACTCCTGCAACTGGGAGGAGGAGGAAGATCTTACCAGATCCATCCGCTGTGTGATGGATGGCTGTTTGCTGTGTGCATGAGACTTGTGTGACCAGCTGTCCTGCATGGGATGGCATGGTGGTCGTCTGCTAAATGATGGTGCAGCAAGCCCGGGACTGAGAGGCACCTGCCCAGAGGGAGGTGGCTGGGAGCAGGCTGCTGCTGGCCTCCATCTGCATGGCAGCCTGAGCTGTGTTACTGGAGACAGCAGAACCTGCCAAGAGCAGGCTGTCAGCTGGCTAAGTCTCTGCTGGGCTACTTGTTTCATTGCTCTCTTGGAAACTCTTGAAGCAGACAATGATTATACGTGTGAAACTTCCTGGACATGCCTCTATGCTGCACTGCAGGATAAACACTGTGCTAATGCAGCAGTACTGCTATCTGGGCTGTAGTCTTTCTCAGTGGGACCAAGGATCTTGTACAGGACACAAGACTTAATGCAGTCCTGAAGTCTCCTGTTTTGGCTCTGGTCCTGTGTTGCAATCTATAGATGCACCTTGTTCCCTGTGAGTTCCTTGGTTTCCTTCTGTGTCAATGGACAGAACAGGGCTTGCCGTAACAGGCCTGAAACTTCGGTCTGATTCAGGTCAAATGTAGGACCTGGACTTGATAAAGGACAAATAGGTTGATCCTCATAGTATCATGATGGTTAAGGTTGGAAAGGACCTTAAGATAGAATCATAGAATAGTTAGGGTTGGAAAGGACCTTAAGATCATCCAGTTCCAACCCCCCTGCCATGAGCAGGGAC